>JAJOZX010009940.1:0-145486 GCA_023014485.1 Bathynomus jamesi | reverse complement strand
CCTGCTCCATTTATTCCAGAATAGCTTATGTATGAACGTGCAATAACAAGTGATAATACAAGCTTCCGCTTATTACATTGGTAGCTAGACCCAGCTGGGATCTAAGCATACACCCCCCCCAAACAAAAAATAGGGTAGCCTAAGCTCTTGTGCTGGCACACGCGGAAATAGCCATACCGTATATCCAAAAAGAAAAAGATAGCCTGGGCAAGACGTTCACAAATGCAGAATGGTTTTCAAACAATGACAACTAAACGGAGGTAGCAGAGGGGAGGTGGGGGGAAGTCGGAGGGAGAGAACAGATGGGGAGGGAGCAAAGAGCGCTGAAGAGGTACGTAGCGGAAACGAACATCGACTCATTACAAAAGACAAATGGTAAAAAAGAAAAAAAAAGAAAACATCTTCCTGTCTTCAAGGCTACGATGTTTTCAAACACCTTACCATCAGGAGAAAAGTAACGAAGAAATTATCCAAGGTCACGAAATTAGCTTAACTATCGTAAATGACTACATCAGAGCTGTTAAGTTACAGGTCTAATAGGCCTATTATAAGGGTCAAAACCCTAAGCCTACAGCCTGGTCCCAATCTCTACCTTATATTTGTCATAAATTTAGATACATTCTACAGGAATTTTCATACATCCGGCCTATGAGTTGAAATGGTAAGGATACCCCATTATCAGTTGAGTAACCAAGCCGACTCAAGAATAATTAAACTAATTATACTGTAAAATACGTTCAAAGAGAATACCAACAACGCAATCCTACGTACAATAAAAACTATTAAACGAAACCACAAAAAATATCGAAGTAAACCTACGCCTACTCTAGTCGCTCGAAAACTTAAATTATGCCCAATCAGTCGTGACCGGTAAAAAAATCATTAGGCCTATTCAGTCTGAGCGAATTACAGGAATAGCACTGAAGGACTTGAGGCCTCTTGCGTAAACATTATGTAGGCCACGAAACATTCACAATTCATTACGATTCATCTATTAAAATTTACTGCACGTACGGTAAACCTAGCAATATTATAGTGCCGGGCAAAACAGTGCTCACGAACCTATAGTGCCTAGGTCTACAATCCTATTTCATTTCAGTGTGTTAATACTCGTTTACTTATTCAACCTTGCCAATTAAGTGTTTCAAATATACTGGCTGAAGTTTATATTCAAGTACCTATAGAGAATAAAGAAAACCAACAAATTTACTTTTTTCAGATTTCATATACAGGGTGTACATTAAAGTCAGGATCTATTTTTGTGAAGCACTGGAAATATATGGAATTTTATCATAAAATGATAGTGGTAACATTTATTAAATAATTAAGAGTAGGATTCGACGCACCATGACGCCCATCAGTATCCCTGCACAGCTCAAATCGTTCAGCAGCATTTCTAAACACATTCTGGAGCATTTCGGGGTTATGTTATCTGCAGCAGTTCGTGTACGTAAGTTTCAAGACTCGTAATCTTCGTCTGATAGACGTGCGATTTGATAAAGCCCCATGCAAAGAAATCTAAATGGGTTAAATCTGGTGATCTCGCTGGCCAAGGTCTGTACTTCCGCGTCCGATCCAGCGATTTGGAAAACGTCCATTTAGATAATCCTGAACAATTTTGGCATGGTGGACAAGGAGCACCATCATGTTGATAGACGACGGGGATAGGATTGTTAGAACCGTCGTCTATCAACATGGTGCTCTTGTCACTATGCCAAAATGTTCAGGATTATCTAAATGGACGTTTTCCAAATCGCTGGATCGGACGCGGAAGCAACAGACCTTGGCCAGCGAGATCACCAGATTTAACCCATTTAGATTTCTTTGCATGGGGCTTTATCAAATCGCACGTCTATCAGACGAAGATTACGAGTCTTTGAAAACTTACGTACACGAACTGCTGCAGATAACATAACCCCGCAAATGCTCCAGAATGTGTTTAGAAATGCTGCTGAACGATTTGAGCTGTGCAGGGATACTGATGGGCGTCACGTCGAATCCTACTCTTAATTATTTAATAAATGTTACCACTATCATTTATGATAAAATTCCATATAATTTCCAAGTGCTTCACAAAAATAGATCCTGACTTTATGTACACCCTGTATATATAAATATATATATATAGTACAGGGTGGGCGGAAAGTAGCTCCCTATTTTGGATTGGTAAAAAAATACGTATATTTTCCATTTATTTCAGACGAAATAATATGAAAAGGTAGGCATACATGGTAGGTTTTCTCTAAAATTCAATGTGGGCTCCAACTCTTTCCACCAGCTTCTGGAGCCGCCCAGGAATGGCGTCCACTGACTTAGCAGGAACTCCGGCGGGATGGAGGACATGACTTCCCGAATTCGGTCCTCCAGTTCTTCCAATGTCCTCGGTTTGGTGCGGTAGACTTCTTCCTTACCACCCCCAAAGAAAGAAGTCGCACGGTGTCAAGTCGGGGCTCCTGGCTGGCCATTGATGTGGACCACGACGACCCATCCAACGCCCAGGGAAGTGGGCATCCAGCCACTCACGGACAACAAGAGCGAAGTGCGGAGGGGCGCCATCTTGCATAAATATCAGATCGTCGATGTTCTCCATGTGCTGACAACCGGCCAGACCTCGTTTCGCAACATAGCAAGGTACCGCTCAGCATTCATGGTGTTGCGCAGAAGGAACGGGCCCACAACCTGATCTGAGGTCATACCACACCACACCGTTACACTGAACCGATTCTGCCGTTTTTCAGCGGTAACCGTGCGACTTCTTCTTTGGGGGTGGGTAAAGGAAGAAGTCTACCGCACCAAAACCAAGGACATTGGAAGAACTGGAGGACCGAATTCGGGAAGTCATGTCCTCCATCCCGCCGGAGTTCCTGCTAAAGTCAGTGGACGCCATTCCTGGGCGGCTCCAGAAGCTGGTGGAAAGAGTTGGAGCCCACATTGAATTTTAGAGAAAACCTACCATGTATGCCTACCTTGTCATATTATTTTTTCTGAAATAAATGGATAATATACGTATTTTTTTACCAATCCAAAATAGGGAGCTACTTTCCGCCCACCCTGTATATAAAAATAGGTCAATTACTAGGTTTCTATTACTATTACTTTTAAATGTTGGGTACTTCACTAATTTGTAAAGGACCTTTATGTCCATTTAAATGAAATGAGAAGCAGTGTTAAACACTACTTCAAACTCAACAGGTACAAACATTATACAAGAGGTCCATAGAAGATTAAGAGATAGTTGTCTGGAGCACTGACTAAGTAGGCCAGTGAATCAGTGTGTATAATGAACATACAATGATCCAACCATGAGGTGGTGTGCCAACTATCACTAACACGAGTAAAGCTATCACCAGGAAGACTACACATGGATGAAAGGGTCAAGTTATCTTCACAGAAGGCTTTTATGTGGTTGCTAAACAAAGAATCATCATTAAGCACATTAGCATTAAAGTCATCAATAATAGCTACACACGTCGTACCCAACTCATCAATAATACTGCTGACCTGCCCCAATTTAATGAGGTAACCATCTTCATTATGAACAGCCTGAAAAGGCATATAGATAGATAGAATGACAAATTTTTTATTGTCTAAACTCTAAACGAATTTCTATTCCAGTTAACCAATTCAAACCAAGTTTTAATTCACCAATACATTTCCCATACCCCAACCTCCATAGAATAGCTACCGCACCAGGTGGGTGGCCTGCAAGGAGACCATCTTGTTTATCTCTGGTTGCCTCCCCTATCCCATGAAAGTTACTGGACAGGCTATTCAGGCCCTTTAAGTCCCGTTTCCTGCAAACGGGATATCAGCATCCTCCAACAGCTTATCAATTATGATCCGCCTGTGTTTGCTGTTATTAAATAAGCTCAGGCCTTTACAGTTATAAGAGATTACCTTGAATGCTGCAATTAAGATGATGCAGGAGTTCTACCAGCCATGTTGAATTCCACTTATACCAGGCACAACAGTTACAGCATTAGACACTGCTGAATTTTCCTCCACAGTACGACGCATGATGTCTCCATAATTACCCTCTCCAGCACTTGCGAGAAGGGCTGCAGGTGTTTTTCTTCCCTTTTCTCATAGAACCGCCATACATATACCAGTTTCGGCCACACTGCTGGATCCATAAATACCCTTGGATCATCAGACTGCTGTAACTTGAAAGGAACTGTACGTAGTCCATCTGGAGTCAATTTTCCTACATGTAACCTGAAGGTTCACTATCTTCCACAAACGCCTGCAGCTCCTCGGCCGTAAGATCAGGTCGACATCTCTAGACGAAACGGTTTGCGGTCTTCGTTGGTACAGCCATTATGCGATCCGTTTTGGCAGCCCCTATGATACTCCGCCGTTCTCTGCCAGCCTTTGCCATAGGGTGACTCCCTCTAGCTGATGCACGAGTGGGATCAGACCCCCTTGAGGGACCACCACCATTAGCTACTGCAGTGGTTGCAGTTCTCGGAGGGGTCGCTCGCTCGCTTCCAGCCCCTTCTCATCACCATTGTCCAAGATGCCTCCTCATTATGACCCCCAACTGCATTCCCAACATTTCGATTCACCAAGGCCCCTTGGGGGTTACTCTGTGCGAGATGGTATTGAACTGGCGATGTAGTAGTGTCTGGATTCAGGGATCCATGATGAGGCTGAGAGGCAGAAGGCTCTGCTCTGCACTCATGGATCCAGGATGAGGCTGAACGGCAGGCAAATAAATATTTGTTTCAACTAAATCATTACAATTTCAGAGACTGTAGGTCTTGATAAATTTTACTTTTTTGAAGGAAAAGTTTGCCACAATATTAGTTCATACATGTTTATTTTAGTTTAGATTTAGTTCATTTTTCAGTTTTGTTCACACAAAATGTCCATTGCCACTGTAATAGAAACGTAATAGACTATTACTTTGCCTTCTATTAATATTACAGCCAAAAAATTATGATCTATTACTTGAAAAATCCTGTAATAGTCTATTACTATTACCCCATGTCATACATACATATATATTCATATACACGCACACACCGACAGTGCGGCAAAACGAGACTTTTTCCTGGAGCTTACATTCAAGTTGTAATCTTGAAAAGAAATAAGATGAAATACAATAAAAACCATGTCTACCCGAAATAAAACAGATTGGTACTAAAATGGTACGCATCACCGTGTTAAGAACATTAAATACTATACTCGCTAGTACTGAAGTGGGAATTAGAAGCACACATGGTTTACTGTACGGTTTATCGAGACACGCACGCACATTAAAACTGTTCATTCTGACAAAGGTCAAGCTAGTTGCCCCACCTCAGACCTACACCTTAATGTGGAATCCGAAAGAACCCACCACGGGTGGTCAGAAATTACAAAGTCTTCGCCCGGACTTGATCTCACGACCTCCCGATCAGCAGCAGCTCAGCGTCTAAACCACTAGGCTCCCAAGGGTACCCACTTATCTGCCAACTTATTTTTATGGGTGAACAGCCGCGTGAGCTATGCGGCATCTGCCCTGGCCGAGAATCGAACCCGGTGCCGATGGATTCGTAGTCAGCGATGATAACTACTACCCCACTGGAGCAAATTTGTTGATATCATTAAAATGTGATTGATACGAGTGATAGTTGGCAAAATAATGTTATATAAAGTGTCATTAGCATTTACAAAACACACTTTCCTCAAAGGTGCGAAAATAAATTCAGTAAATTCATTATTTACTGAATAATGAATTTGCATCAGGACTCCTTCAACTTCATTTTGATATCGAAATGTGTGTCATTCAAACTATTCTTTCGAAACTGCCAAGTCACTATAGTTTCAAAGATGTTAATTCACAAAAAAAAAAAAAAAATTATATATTTTTTTTGTGTGTGTGTGAACTCAAAAAACCTCAGGGAACCATTCTATGATACACAGACCGTGCATGGAACAAGGAACTCTTGTAAGATAATTAAATCCACTAGTCCGAATAAGTAATGGTAAATGACAAATACCATAGTTTTTTCTTTTTCATGATGTTAGCCCGACGTGGGCAACGGGTCACTCGCAGAGAGGTCCCAAAAATATAGCTTCCCTCACCAGCTATCTGCAGAGCAGATAGGATCCAGCTTTAGTACCGTACAGGAAAGTAGCCTAGCCCAGCTACATTTAGAACCTCAATATAAACAAAAGACTCTCTGCCTTCACGTCAGATTGAATACATCAAAGAAAAAGGGGTAACTATATTATTTTAAGCCAAAAACAAAAACTTAAACTGGCAAAATTGAGCGTCCATTTTTCAAGGCACATAACATGTCCGTTTCAAGATGGGAGTGACCCGTTGCCCACGTCGGGCTAGCATCATGAAAAAGAAAAAACTGGTATTTGTCATTTACCATTACTTATTTGGACTATAGTAGATTTAATTATCCTAGAAGAGTTCTTGTTCCATGCACGGTCTGTGTGTATCATATATATATAGGCCTACACAGTTCTACAAAACTAGTTACAATATGCTCGCATGCGAGATACTAAAATAAATCGAGATAATTCCTTAGAGTTTCTTGCATTCCATTCTCTGCTGTTTTCCATAATTAGGACCTAATTTAATTTTCTTTGTAGAGTTAGCGCTCGCAGGCCTAATAAGTCTCTACAATACAAACCCTTATGGCTAACACGGAATTACATATTACGTATAAGTGTTTTCCTACGAAATTACGTGACGCGTTACTCTACAGGGCCTACTTTTTTTTTTTTACCCGGTTAATAATAGCAGTGCTGTAATTTTTACCTCGTATGTGTGTGCATTTATAAAAAATCTTTTTAAATTGTAGAATTATGGGTGTCTCGCTAACACAAGTGACGGTGTGGTACGGAATTCTACGAGATGCAAATGTTAGCATTAGAATGACTTCGTCAGGCGGTACTTTACCTAAGTATTGGACCAGCGAATGTATGGCAATCTTTTTCCAGTACGCATTACTCGGCTACGGCGACAGGCAAAAAACACACAGTTTGGTTACCTTACGAAACTGGCAATTTCCCGGTTGGTGGCGACAATTACCCTAACTTAATCTAAATCATCATATCCTTTTTACTCCCACGACAATTAATGATTTTCGGTTTAAAAAAAAATTTGCGATGCCGCTAATATTGCTATCTGCACGTTCGTGTCGCGATGAGTTGTGTATCCTAGAGAGAGTCGCAGTTTCGTAAGGTCACACACACAGTAATAAAATAGTAATCGAACGAGATCTGGCGACGGCCTGTCGATGAAGCCGTGAGAGCTCTTTCTGCAGGGGGTGAAAATCTGGTACCAGGTATCTGACTCAAAATAGGTATGATTCAAGAGTACGTGTACACGGTAGGGTTTTAATAAAATTTAAAATGGTCTTGACCTATTTACTACCTTACTGTATTTTTGGTATTGCATCTCTTATAAGCCTTATGTTGGAATTAGAAGTGTTTTTGGAGCTGCATACAGACTAGTTAAAAAAAAATTATGAGGGGTCGCGCGTCTTAAGGTACCTAAGCGCCACCACAGGCGAAAACGTGTTTTTCCATGTATTATATATTTTTACCCTTCCTCTATCGCGTGGTTTGGGTTATAATGACCTTACGACACGAAGTATGGTTGAAAACCTTATAAACGAACTACTTTTTCCACCTCTATCGCCAGCCAAAAGAGTTCGGCATAAGAAAATCAAAAATATATAAAAATCGTCCAAAAACTCAACATCTTCATTAGCATACTTAGAACTCTAATTTAGCCAAAAATTAACGTTATATCTCAATTAATAACATACTATTGCCAGAATATTGCTGAACTTTGGAGGCGATTTCTGACGAATTTTATTTTGGCGCTTAGGTACCTTAAGACGCGGGATCCCTATATATATATATATATATATATATATATATATATATATATTTTTTTTTTAACTGACAAGGATCAGGCAGAGTCGAACACTGAATTAAAGCTTCTAGCCTAGACCCAATTAGTGAAGTTCTAATATATACACAAGCTTGTGTGAATATTACTAGTTTCAAGTGTAAACCTTGCGAAAAAACCAAAGTCTACACATGTAACGGAAACGACCCACATAAGCTTCTATATGTCCTACTTCAGTAAAACTACAACCTTTGGTTTATAAGATATGTACAGTAGAGTATCTGACAAATAGACTACAAATGATTAAACTGTAGTAGGTCATCACCCCTAAATATTTGCAACAGACCTGTTGTAAATATTAGGAAGGGGGCACGTCCTTACGTGAAGAGGTAGGTAGCTACTGGCATTAGAGATATACCAACATGTCGATTGGATGAGGTTAGGCAAGTTCGTCATTATTTGTGATTAGTTCCGAAAGTTATTTTTCTGCCCCATCAATAGTCAGGGAAATAGGAGGTTGCACCAAATCACAAGCCTATAAAACCAAAGTGTAGGCCAAATATAAAGTTACTAATTCTCATCGGACCTTGTAAGCAATATGCCTCTAGGTCACTGGACTTATCAAATCGCATGGTAGGGGCAATTTATCATAACAGGATCAGGTGTGGTTTCGTGTGAACTCTGCCTGAGGGCTGAAAGAAAAGAAAAAATAATGGGGGGTGGCTTTCATTCAAGACAAACAAGAATTTCTCCCATGAGGCCTGCGAATTGTAAATAAAATGACTACTGTAGGCCTGTAAATCTGATTATCAGTACAATACTTTATAAGAGACCCATCATAGGCCTTAAAAGCCTAAACATCCTTTAAAGACTGGGGGTTCCTCTGGGGATTATGTCTAAGGCCTACTCATAGGCTTCAAGTTCTTTAACTATTTAAGGCCTACCAAAATATTTTAATTAAACCCGCTTCATATACTACAGTAAGCTTGGCCTATGCTGTGAAAAAAGTTATAGGCCAATCTACAAAGCGAACCAAAACACTTATTAAAAACTTTAGACCCAACATACAGCGAGTTAAAAATAACAGGTTCATATGGGCCTAATTTAAATATTAGGCTCCTAGCCTACCGCAATTCTAGTGTTTCACTAGAACTGGGGCTTCGTGCAATCTGTTTTATTAAACAGGTCTACAGCCAAATTCCTATGTGTTAGACCGAAATACAGCATTTCGAAAGGGGTTATAAACAAATTACAGGCCTAGACTAGGAGCATCCTATGTCTTAACTAGTCACCATCAAAACCTAAATTTCACATCAAACTCAATAAAGCATTGCACTTTTTATAGTTCGTAACCCTACTATAAAAGGTAGTCACCTTACCTGTCGAAGGTATCATCATCATGTGAGCGAGAAATACGCCCACTAAACCACAGCAAGCCTTGTAAAAACGATTTAGGATCATTTTTTTTTTTTTTCCCAAGTTATATCTGTTAGAAAAAGTTACACGTGCTTTTGAGTTTCACATGAATAAACTGGCCCCCGTAGATCATAGTATATACCCCCTCTTCCACCTCAGACGGCTTTTTAATTACGGTCATTAACTGCAAAAATAATTCTGCTTTAAACTAGAGAGAGAGAGCCAGTTAGCTTATTTAGGCAGCATAGCTTAGCTATGCCAAACCGGTAGCCTACGTAAGAGAAAAAAAATGCTATTAAGAGGCACCCTTAGGGTTGATATTTCAGTCGTCTTAAAGAAATTATCAGTCGAGACTTGCGCGTTAATTAGTATAATCAGATACCCATTTTCAGTTAACGCGAAAGAATAGGCCCAGGAACCCTCGTCCATAACTGGTCTTTTATTAGCCACTAAAACAAGGTTACATTCAACCACTTCTTTCGTATTTAACGAGAGAACTTTTGCCATATATGTCCGTAAAATTTTTACGTGATTTGCACGATTTAAATTTTTATTAAAATAAACCATTCCAGTACTCAGATTCGTTCTCGAAAAAGTTCGAATAGGCTTTCTTCAAAGCCTATTTAGTATTTATCAGCTCAAATCACTCCTCCCACGTACGATTTGGAAACTAAAAATAAAAAATTCCTACACTTGTGTAGGCATCGAAGGAAATTTGGTTACCTAATTATGAAGTTTATAACTAGACCTAACGAGTTAAATGACAATAAAGATACACTAGATCAGTTAAAAAATAACTAATTAGATAATTTTTGTTCACGTGAGCTAGCGACACCTGGAATCCATTTCATTGATAGTTTATAGGTGAATAAAATATTGAAAACATCGTTTATTAATCATCTATCTCGTTGATTGACCTTAGGTTCTTGAACCAATGCCGAAATCTAGGTAACAAAAATAATTGTGATAACCCCACTTAAGAAACAACTACCTTTCATTAACACTTAAATTTCCACTTCACTCGTAATGCTTTCTCTTAATAAGTTGGTAACACTTAAAAACGAACATCCATCTTAGCTTATTTACATAACTAATATCGCATTCATTTTAACAAATACACCAAGTTCAAAATTCGCATGAACGCGAAAGCGACACATCCTCCCGCCTCAACTGCTGAATTAACACTAACTTATCTTTAGTTCTGAACTCAAAACTTCGACTTCGGAATTTCAACAGAGTTGCGTTTACAGTCAACCTTTGGAGGGCGAATTTAAACCGAAATTTTACATTATAATTTTAATACTATCGTCATAGCTAATATAATTACATTTTTATTACATAACATTGAAAGTATTATGACTGTGTAGTTTATATCTTAAATGGTATTTTGTTCACAATGGTTATAAATGAAACCTTTCAACTGAGAATAATAATAATATAGGGGTCTGAAAAACAAATAAGCAAGCCTATTACAAAACCTTTACTCCATATCGCACATAGAGTATGACGCTTTTCCACCTATAGCATTTACATTTTTACATTAATTACTATTTCAGTATTTTGCATTTCGGTCATCGGTGAGATCAGGTTAGCTCTAAGTTAAAGTTGGGTTTGGTTATGTTAAACTAGTTATAATTGACATATGAAGGAAAAAAATATATATAGCGTTCGAAACAAACGTTTTCATCACAGCTTAATGGAAAGCGTTCATCGCTCAACCAGTCATTTTCTTTAAGCTCTGCAAGTTTTGGGCTTGTCAGGTATCTTCACATATATGGCTCGAGGTCATTTTCGTGTGAAGTATTTTTCTACGTGCAATCAAAGCCACAATTTTGTGTAAATTACTCGTTCCATTGTGTTTGTAATTAACTTACAGTATCATTTAAACACTTTCATATAGGTCTTTCATTATTATTAGTATAATTATTATTATTATTGGTACTCGGATATTTTGCATGTGAATAAAGAATCTATTATTCTGTTGAGAAGGAAAATCTCTCTCTCTCTCTCTCTCTCTCTCTCTCTCTCTCTCTCTCTCTCTCTCTCTCTTGTTTATATACGAGGTCTGTTCAAAAAGTATTCGGACAAGGTGTTTATCTTTAGAACAAAGTCACGCTTGGAGTTGTGACTGTTCTAAACATGTCTCTGTATGTCGAGACAAGTTGACTGATAGGGTTGCACTTCATTGTGTAGCGTCAGTCCACTGTGGTGAGCCGATAAAGTTAAACGTGTTTTGTTTCGCGGCGATTTCTTACGACGTCGGAAGGTATTGAAGATTGAAGGTGTTGTGCACCATGAATATGCTCGACAGGGACAAACAATCAACAAGGAATTTTGCAATGAAGTTTTAAGATGTCTATGAAGCAGTTCGGAGGAAACGGCCGCAGAAGTGGGAGTCCGGAGACTGGATGCTTCATCATGATAACGCGCCATCTCACTCGTCGCAACTTGTCCAGCAATTTTTGGCCAAAATCTCTACCCCCGAAGTACAGCAGCCATATTTCCGAAGCTCAAACAAACCCTGAAAGGACACCGATTCGATGATGTTAAGCCCATTAAAAGAAATTCGACGGGTCAGCTTTTGGCCATTCGGAAAAGTGCTTTCGAAAAATGTTTTCAACAGTGGCAGGATCGTTGGGCAAAGTGTATGGCTCCAGAAGGAACGTACTTTGAGCGAGATTAAGCCCCAAACCCTGTAAGTACCATATTCTGGCCATAATCGCATTAGTCCGGATACGTTTTGAACAAACCTCGTGTGTCTGTGTGTGTGTGTGTGTGTATATATATATATATGTAAAGAACGACGCTTGTGTAGAAGAGCGTCCGCACAAGATGAGAAGAGAGAACGAACATATGAAAATGAGGCACCTCCCAGGATCGAACCCGGGCATTCGATTCCGCTCGTATGTAGGAGAATTACGACTTCTGACTGATCGGGGACCTTGATGTAGTGGTTAGCATGTCTGAACGGCAATTGGATGATCTCGGGTTCGATTCCTGGGTGGTGCCTCATTTTTCATTTGTTCGTTCTTTCTCCTCATCTTGTGCGGACGCTCTTCTACACAAGCGTCGTTCTTTACATTAATTATACTGTGTTGTTTGCAGTTAAAATGTGTGTATGTGTGTGTGTATATATATATATATATATATATATATATATATATATATGACTTCATTGAATAATGATAACTCCAAGCATTGTTTCCGGTGGTATCACGAATGGAAGCATCGTTAGTACATTAATTCGCCATATAAATGGCAATGATGATGCGAGCTGCTCATGCTCTGAACGGGTGTCTGGGCGGGGCAGTGCTTTGCGAAAGACAGTTAAGCCTTTGTTCTCTGCCTATGACTTAATCTCTTAGTCTTTGATGAGCATATCCTTTCCTTTCAACCTTTCAACTGTTCCGTGCGATGATTCCTCATTTCACGAAGGTCAAGCGTGTCGCCCCTCCTCTCGAGTTGGCCTAGTGAAGTAGTGAGTTGGTTTCTTGTACTCTCCACCTCACACAGCCAGGTACGCCCGGCTCATCGGGGATTGTTCTGAGCCAGGCGTCTAATCTTCTTTTGAAGATGTCCACCGGACCACCGCAACACCACTCGTGTTCCTTAGGTCTCTGGGCAGCTGATTAAACAGTTTTGGTCCTCTCACAACAAAACTATTTTCTTTCAGGGTTGAGGATGTTCCCTGCCTCGCCTTTAATTTGGGAACACGACACAGTCTTCTTTTTCTACTTTCTACTGTTGTTTGGGAAGTTACGGGGTTCAGAGTAAGATTAGAGACTAGTTTCTCCATTATTTTCCAAATGTAAATAATGGTGTCTCTCTCTCTTGTCCTTTCCAGTGAATATAGATTTAATTCGCGTAACCTTTCCCAGCAATTTAGTTCTTTGCACCCATTGATCTTGGCTGTGAACCTTCTCTGAATCCCTTCTAGCTGTCTAATGTCTTCTTTTTTATATGGGCATGTTAGGACCGAGCAGTATTCCAATTTGGGTATGATCAGTGTTTTCAGTAGAGGAATCATTATATTCCTATCCCTTCGTTTAAAGGTTCTCAGTATCTGCCCAGTTATTCTCTTTGCTCTGTTTACTTCTATCTTTTTTTGTGTTTCAAATTTCGCATCATCAGTCATTACAACCCCTAAATCTTTTGCTTTACAATTTCTCTAAATTTCCTGTCCATTTGGGGTATAATATTCCATGGATTTTAGGTCTTCTCTTTTTCCGTACCGTAACAGGTGAAATTTCTCAGTGTTAAACTTCATATTGTTGTCTTCCGTCCACTTGTAGATTCTGTTCATGTCGGTTTATAAAGATCCTCTATCTTCTGGGTTTCTTATTTTTCTATTGATCTTTGTGTCATCGGCAAAGGATGTTACTGTGCTGTCTCTGGTAACGTCCTCATCTATGTCATTTTAAGTCATTTAGCATGATTATGAAGAGTAGTGGAGCTAATACTGTTCCTTGTGGTACTGAGCTGAAGACCTCTGATTCTGATGAAGATACTTCTTGTGCTGGAGTATCTTCATCAGAATCAGAGGTCATATATATATATATATATATATATATATATATATACTTCAGTAACCTTACTTTTGTTCCCGCCCGAATTGTTTATTCTAACGAAGGTCAACCTTATTGTCCCACCTTGACTCTACGGCTTAACGTGAAATCCAAAACGACCCCCCCCCCAACGAGCTGTCAAAAATTACAAAATCCTTGTCGAACTCGACCTCACGATCATCAACCCATCGTCTTAACCACTAGGCTACCCTGGGTACCCATTTATCTACCAACCAACTTTTTTGCATGGAAAGCTGAACAGCTGGGTGAGCTGAGCACCGCCTACCATCGGCGGGAATCGAACCCGGGGCCAGTAGATTTGCATTCAACGATGGTAACCGCAACAGTATATATATATATATATATATATATATATCAGACATGGGGCTGAAGCCGAATCCCAATCTTATAGAACCAGGACCGGAAGACGAGTTCCATAGTTAACCTATTGGAAATTAGTATAGGTTAACTATTTTTGGTTATTAATATTACTAATAATCAAAAATATTAAAAAGTTAAATACAAAATAAAATCCCTCAAACTATACATATAACCAAGTCTCAAAGTCGAAGCCTACCAAAGCCGGCTTCAGCCCCCATGTCTGAATTATATACTTTATATACTGTGTCCCAAGAAAGTGGCTATCTTTTTCATCGGGCCAACAAAACCACAATTCCAAGGATAACTTAAACCAACTTGATGAACAGTTGTTAAAAAATAAAGTTGACAAAGACGATAATTAAGAGTTAGATGAACATTAAAGAAGTTTACAATGAATAAAACAAAATTAATAAAATATTAACGCAGGCGAGTGTTTACTGCGCCTCCCATTATTATTATTATCAATGACCAGTTTCAGCCACGTGCGCCACTGGGAACGTCCAGATGAAAAAGTTTACAGACAAAATAGTCAAGATGTCGATCAACTTCGAGATTGCATTTTAAAAGCATGGAATGAGCTCGATGAAACACTATTTATATAGCAGTTCGTCAATGGCGTACGAGGCTACCATTGGCCATTGATAATAATGGAGGACACATTGAATACTCGCTGTTTTAACGTTTTATTCAATTTATTTTTGTTCATTGTGAACGTCTTTAATGTTCAACTAAGTCTCTAATTATCTTCCTTGTCAACTTTATTTGTTAACAACTATTGTTGAAATTAAATCTGTAAAGACATTACTCATCCGATTCAAATATATTACCTCTCATTTTAAGGGTATAATATTATTTCTGTTTCATTTTGTTCTCCTTGGAATTGTGGTTTAGTTGGCTCGGTGTAAAAAGAGGCTACTTTCTTTGAGACAGTGTATATATATATATATATATATATATATATATATATTATATATATATATATACTAGACTCTAAATGAACCCAAAATCCATGTATTTTCATAAGCTTTAAAAAATTAAAAATAAAACAAAAAAAGAAACAAGCAAAAATAATAAAAAAGAAAAAGAAAAAAAATAAATATATAAAATTTGGCTCCAATTCAAAATTCTCTTTTTTTCGTATTTTTAGAGGAAGAAAATCGCAGAGAAAAAATAACTAAAATCAAAGACAAAAATTTAAATAAGGGTGATGAAAAACAGATTTGCGACCATCACAGTCCAGTCATTCATATATATATATATATATATATATATATATATACAGGGTGTACACAAATTATCTTTACAACTTCTCTCTCAAATAAAAAATATTAGGAAACGAGGTATACATACCGTTTTTGCGCCATCCGTGAAAGAAAGTAATAAAGTTTCACGTAACCTCAAACACATTCACAACATGGGCACCATTTGTCACAGGTAAGACGTCCAAACGGTATTCTATCTCCATCCATGTACGCTGCAACGTTTCAACGTCAACTCTTGCAACAGCAGCACCAATTCTGGTTTTTAAATCGTCGATGTTGGCCACTGGAGTTGTGTACACGCAGTCTTTTACATAACCCCATAGAAAAAAGTCACAGGGTGTTATGTCTGGTGATCTGGCCGGCCAAGGGCCCCCTCCACTGCCAATCCACCGATTTGGGAAATGCATGTTAAGGGAATTTCGTACCAACAAGCTCCAATGTGGTGGTGCGCCATCTTGCTGGAAAAACACATAAGGCTGCAGTTCCTCTAACTGTGGATAGACGTAGTTCTCAAGCATATCCAGATAATTGGTGGTTGTTACTTTCGCCTCAGCGAAAACATAAGGACCAATTACACGACCGTGTAACAGGCCACACCAGACATTAACTTTTGGACTGTCTCTACTGTGTTTGAGTAACACCCTGTGACTTTTTTCTGTGGGGATATGTAAAAGACTGCGTATACACAACTCCAGTGGCCAACATCGACGATTTAAAGACCAGAATTGCTGCTGCTGTTGCATGCGTTGACGTTGAAATGTTGCAGCGTACAGAGATGGAGATAGAATACCGTTTGAACGTCTTACCTGTGACAAATGGTGTCTATGTTGAATGTGTTTGAGGTTATGTGAAACTTTATTACTTTCTCTCACGGATGGCGCAAAAACGGTATGTGTACCTCGTTTTCTAATATTTTTATTTGAGAGAGAAGTTGTAAAGATAATTTGTGTACACCCTGTGTATATAATATATATATATATATATATATATATATATATATATATATATCAGTGGCGTGCGGTGGGTACGTCTACAGGGTAAGCGGTATTGCGTGCGAGCACACGCATTATATGTACATATATAATTATAGTAATTGTAGTAGCTAATGATAAACTTCATAACTGTCTAGTGGGTATGCACTGTATTCTGAAAAATACGGTACTGTCTTTAATATCTTTAATAAGATTTTTATTAGGGTACGCGGCGCTTACCTAGCTTACCCTGAATGCACGCCACTGTTATATATATATATATATATACACAACTTTTATTATTTTATTGTGTTTACTGACAACTGTTCACGATCGACGTGTGTTCGATTTCTGTGCGGTATCCCGCCTCACTTGGCGAAGTGGCCGTAGTACAGAGTTGCTTTTACTTTCATCCTAACGTTATAGCCATTTGCGTATGTCTGACATACGTAATTCATGGACACATTTGTCTTGTTGACAAATTGTTTTATTTGAACATTAAAAATTCAAGATAGCAAACAATTGAAAGAACACAATGTGGAAATATTGGTGATACTTCGATTTCTTCAGTTTTAAAAATGACTGATGTCAGGTAACCTCCCTTAGAACATATGCATTTACGGGAGCGGAAAATATATATATATATATATGCCCTCTCAGAGGTCCAGAGAGGCCCGGGCCACTTCCAGCTTTTGAGGCCCATAGCTAAACCCAATTATTACTTTCACTGCAAAACATTATATTCAAACCTGAAAGTTTCTAAATTTGAGGTCCCCCTTAAGCTTGAGGCCCAGGCCAAATGGCCCTCCTAGCCCCCCCCTCTGATAGGCCATATATATATATTATATATATAAACGCGAAACCGTGCATTTTTGCATGTCAAATTTATCCCTTAAAATACTCAAGGACGGGAAGACGTTATGTGTTCCCTCGGTTGATGAAATGTCGCCAGGTTGTTATTAACGCTTAGCCTGGGTCTCCAAATTAGAGGACCTGGGTTCGAATCCTCGTGAGAGATAAATTTTATATATGAAATGAGGAATCATCTCATGGAACACCTAAAAGGTTGAACGATACACACACACACACACACACACACATATATATATATATATATATATATATATATATATATATTAATCAATTGATGCATTCATAGCTTAAGTAGAAGGATGAAAGTTTAACACTTTTTCACATTGAGCATCATTTTGCACATACGCCCATTTCACGGTACATTGACCCACTATTTGCCAAGCAAATAGGCTTCCGTCCGTGATTCATCACCTGTGAAAGCAACACTGCTCCATGTTAGTGCGTTTAAAGAACACCCAAATCCGTATGCGTTTTCGCACAATTTTCGTTGGTTTGTATTAAAGACGGCTTCAGTTATTATATACTGTATATATGTGTGTATATATATATAGAGGGAGGGAGAGAGAGAGAGAGAGAGAGAGAGATTATGTGAGGTGGAGAGCGCAAGAAAGCAACTCGCTCCTCCACCAAGTCAGGCCTAAAGGCGGGGACACCCACTTGACCTTCGTGGGAAGAGAGACCAACACGGTATACCTCAGAGACGTTTCATTAATTTAATGTATAAAACTGTAGCTACAGTATATATACTGTACGTACAGTATATTGTTCTAAATATTATTATTCCTATAAATTCGTGAAGTCTTTAAATAGGAAACTGATGTGAAGTTGTGCTCTTCGGGAGTCAAAACTTCCGAATAGACGTTTTCAATTTCAGGGGTGCTACTTGGGTATACACTATACAGTGTAGGATTGTTAGAAATTTTTATAGTTTTATGTAGAAGTAGTAATGTTCCCTTTTCTAAAGAATGTGGCAGGAAGCGCTGGTCTGGTCTGGTCTGGTCTGGTTTCAGAGTACTGGGAGTTCTCGGGTGATAGGAATTTTCGAGTCAAAACCTACGAATAGACATCTTCAATTTCAAGGAAGCTCCTTGGCTAGGGTAGAACTTTAATTTTAATTAATGTGTCTAATACAGAATTTCGTAAATAAAAGAAAAATTTACGCACACGTACTCTGTCGAGGAATTTTTAAATTGGAGGTACTGGCCAGCTGGAAGTACCTCTGCATCAGTTTTTTCTTATCTAAGTAATTCCTATGCGTATGATACAATATAAATTACATTATCTTAATTTTTCCTTGAAAAAGGGGTAAAATCACATTCATGATATACACTTTCGTGGGAATTCTTAAACTGAGGTGTACTGACTGGTTGGAGGTGCTTCTGGATCAATGCTCCATTATCTAAGTGATTCCAGCGCGAAAGATGGCATATAATTAATTAATTTTAACAGTAAGTCTCTCAACACGATGGACTTGGCATTCATTAAAGAAATGATGCATCGATGAAATGATAATTTCACGTACATGATAATTAAATAAATAAATAAATTCTTAAAAAAAAATGCCTGGCACAATTAGATAAACTGATTTAATGTTTCATGCTATCTTTTATTTTCCATTATCCTCTGATGCGTAACTGGGTACACGAGATAAATGTACGCATGGTGTGAGTGAACTCTAAGCCTATTCTTTTCAGTATACTTTTTCCTACTTTCCTATAAATCTTCTTTCATAACAATTTACTGTCGGCAATGGCTGGCGGAAGAAGGAGAGCCTTGTCTGTTCTATACTTTGCTATTACTGCTATTCCTGTGTGCAAACTTTACACGTCTATAAGTGCAAGCATGATATAAGTTTTCGGTATTCCTCATTTTCATTTACCTTTTCCATTTTTTCTCTTTTTATTTCTCTACTTCTGTCTTGGGTTAGCCTAGAATGGATCTTAGGATCTTTGTTAGTCTGTAACTCTTTAACTTTGTAACCAACCTAACCTAATCATGAAGTAATTGAGGGTTACAGGCACTGAACGAAAAGTCTGGACCTTGTAGGCATTACACAAAATTATTGGTTTCACACAATGTTTGTTTTATATACAGGGTGAGTCACGACGAAATGTCATAACTTCGGGAGCTTATAGCTGAAGTCATTCCCAGTCAAAAACTTCATATGAACATAGGTCCGATTCTTAACGGTTATGGAGCTATGGATGTTTGAATTTCAAGCATGCGCATGCGTGACCTTGAGCTGAATTGACAGTTACTTACCGAACCGAACTAACTACACAGTCAGGGGCGTCCACACGAGGGGGCACCAGTGGGCCAAGCCCCCTCATTTTTCAATGGTGCCCCCTCGTTTTTCGGCAACTGCTTACAGATAGATTTTATCATAAACCCAAAATCCAGTCATAATATTTGAAGATAGTAATTGGTTACTATATATATTATTAATATTGTATAATTTCCCATATTGTGGATATGAAGAGAAAATCCTGTGATTAAAATTAAAACATGTAAAATTTGTTGTGGAGAACGCGACTACGAGATCGTTAGGAAGGATATGTTGTACATTACTTAAAGAGCTGAATACTGTCTTCAATAACCTTCTCAGTCCCATGACAATTATTTATATGTATATTATGTAAGAATAATAAACTTGTATATCTACCAAGTTAATGTGTATCTGGTTTCACCCTAATGTCATGGAAATACAAAGGATGTGTAAAAAAATCCTTATTTTTCAGTATTTGAAGCCCTATAATTTGCCCCCCCTAACTGCCTCCAGAAGGCAGGAAATGGTGTCCCAGACAACGTAAATTTAAAAAATTTCCAGGGGAAGCATGCTCCCGGACTCCCCTAGAGCTCGCGCCTCTGGCGTTAGCAAATACTTGTGCCCCCCTGTATTTGGAAGTGCCCCCTTACTTAATTGATCCTGTGGACGCCCCTGTACACAGTAGAGTGTTGTGTTTCACAGCGTGCAGTTGATATGCTGATATGGTGTACGTTTATGGATTTTGCGATGGAAATACTACTGCTGCTGTTGCTGAATACCAACGACGTTTTCCAAATCGAAGAATTCCGGATCGACGAGTGTTTAGCAACGTTTTCCGGAGATTGAGAGAGAGTGGTTCATTTCCTAGCGTCAGCGTTTTATTTGAGCGTCCAGTATAACAAGATGTGGCTGGCTGAACAAGAAAACATTATTCAGATGGTACAGCGGAGTCCTCATGTTAGTACGCGAAGGATTTCCACACGTCTTAAAGTTCCTCAAACGAGAATATGTAGAACGTTACACGAAGAAGGCATGTATCCATACCACGTACAGCGCGTTCAGCACCTCCAACCTGGGGATCGTGTCCAACGGCTGGAATTTTGTAATTGGCTCAATGCCGATCGACAATTGCATCGATACGTCTTGGTCTGTGATGAGGCTCAATTTACCCACGACGGTGTCAACAACATTCGTAATTCACATGTGTCAGAAATGAATTCTCATGCCATTGTGGAAAGTAATTTTCAACATCGGTTCAGTGTCAACGTGTTGTGTGGTATTCTCTACGGTCAGCTGATTGGTCTGTTTATCTTCGAAGGTGGTCTTACAGGTGACATTTATCTACGATTTCTGCAAGACGACCTGCCGCCACTGTTAGAAGATGTTTCTTTGGCAACACGATTGTGTATATACTTCCAACAAGACGGAGCTCCTCCCCATTTTAGCCGTGCAGTGAGAACGCATCTCGATGATCGCTTCCCTGGTCGATGGATCGGTCTTAGTGGTGCACAAAATTGGCCACCCAGGTCTCCGGACCTAACCCCTCTAGATTTTTATCTGTGAGGGCGCATGAAAGAGCTGGTGTACCAGAGAAAAGCGGAAACACGAGATGCGTTGCTCCGTCGCATTTTGGATGCTGCAGCCCTCCTTATAAAGGACAATCGTAATGAACTAATGCGAGCTACACGCGCGATTCACAGACGAGCCGCGATGTGTATTGAGGCCAAGGGTAGTCATTTTGAACAGTTATTGTAAATTCAGGAATAAAAAACTTTAACAGCTATTTGTTCGCTTATTCTTATTTTTAAACATTCAAACATCCATAGCTCCATAACCGTTAAGAATCGGACCTACTGTATGTTCATATGACGTTTTTGACTGGGAATGACCTCAGCTATAAGCTCCCGAAGTTATGACATTTCGTCGTGACTCACCCTATAATATATATATACAAGAATGCACCATTTGACTCTTTGGGTATTTCTAAGTAGAAAGTATTATATCGACATGTGCCTGATTCCCAACCGTTACCGAGATACAGGCCTCTACATTTGGGTAACTAAAACATAATAAAAAGCCGATCTTAGATAATATTCAATGACATTTGATGGCAAGACTCGATGGATCGGAGGCTCGCCGCGTGCATTGAAGAAGGAGGGGGTCACTTTGAAACCATTCTGCAATAAGTGCAATAGTGTATTGTATGTTTGTACTTTTTGTAAACCACAAGTGTCATTAAATAGTATCTAAGATCGCCTTTTTATTATGTTTTAATTACCCAAATGTAGAAGCCTGTATCTCGGTAACGGTTGGGAATCAGACCCATATCGATATAATACTTTCTACTTAGAAATACCTAAAGAGTGAAATGGTGCGTTCTTGACATTTCCTCCTGGGACACCCTGTATATATATATATATATATGTAGCGACGGAGACGCCTTGAGATACTTTTGCTCTTTTCACTTTACAATAGACCCGCTGTTCCATCGACACGGCCACGACCAAAATGACGTCACATCACGAGCCACACTTTGGCCAAAGCATTCCTTTTGCCTTGAACATCACCTCTCTCGTTAAAGGACGCCAGTGACACCCCATCATGTAAACAACGTTGTACGAACCCCATTGGCCTAGTGTCATTCACCTAACTTTATATAAAGCGTTTTATTACCTCGCGCCTTATTAATATTGAAGTCATTAATCAAGTGCGCATTTATACATTTCAACTGAACTTTCATTCAAACAACTGCGACTTTTATTTGTTTCACTTAAATTTCATTTATTTTGTTTAATAAAAAAAGAAAACTCGCTATTAATTTCCTTAATTAATAACATTAATTGGTCTGAAAAGACCTGGGTGACCTCAGCCTTAATCAATCATAATCATTAATCATTAACATAATCAACATTATTATAGTGCCAACGAGCCACTATATATATTTTTTCTGTGTGTGTGTGTGTGTGTGTGTGTAAGGAGGGGGCTAAGGGCGACTGCCCGCAAAAGTGACCCCCTCCATAGAAGAAGGAGAGAGCCGGAAACAGTCTCCAAGGTTCAATGATGAAATTTTTTTCTATATAAATTTTGAGAAGTTTGTGTAGTGTATAAGATGCATGTGTATATAGTGAGGAATAGAGGAAGAAGTATGTGTTTAGGAGCATGCTGGACTGCTCACAGGGTACAAAAGACACGGATAAAGATCAGTTAAAGGGAACAGTGCCAAGAGAAACTGGAGTTTCATTACTCCCTGTCGGTGTCCGGAATTTTCATCGTGGGAAATATCATCGTCGGAAAGATCATCGTGGAAAGATCATCGTGGAAAGATCATCGTGCGGAAATATCATCGTGCGGAAATATCATCGTGCGGAAATATCATCGTGCGGAAATATCATCGTGTGGAAATATCATCGTGTGGAAGGATCATCGTCAGTGATAAGTTAATTAAAAATGATACTTTTATTAAGAATAACTTCTATATGTATAAGTAAATTAAGTAAGTAAATTTAGTATTCAGTAAATAGAAAATCGAACAGGAAATTGGTTTATTTAATTCACATAATATTAGAAGCATTTAAAAATGGGCGCATAACGCTATTCACTACAAATCTTTTGTAGTGTGTATACATACATTACGCATGCGCTAGTGGCGCTAGTGGCGTGTATAAAAGGCGGGAGCTCAATCTTTGCTCAGTCTTCGGTGCAAATACTTCGCTTGTGCTCATTTTGTTTTTTTTGAAGAGCTACTACTTATTTTCGTAAATCGATATTTAAATACTATTTTTTAATTCAAAATGCCCCTCGAATATGTTTTAAGTTCAAAAGATCGCAAAAAACTGTTCGATAACGGGCATCTATTTGTAAGAGAAACGGCAAATGCGCAAAGAACAATTTGGAAATGCGATCAGTATTACAAAATTAAATGTCCTGCACGCATTCATACACAAGATGACTCAATTATCAAGAGAATTGGAGAACACACTCATTCAGCTAATATAGCTCGTGTTGAAGCATCCATGGCTATCAACGAAGTTAAAAAGAGAAGCCGAAATACTCAAGATTGTACTCATTTTATTGCAACACAAGTTTACGTTGGGGTTTCTCAACCAGTCATCGGCCAGATGCCCAAAATAGAATCGATGAAGAGGACAATCAGAAATGTCCGGAATAAAGCGGGACAAGTCCCACCTAATCCAGCTACTTTGAATGATCTGAACATACCTCCCGAGTTTAAAGTGACACATTCAGATAAGCCATTTCTTTTGTTCGATAGCAATGATTGTCAAAATAGAATTTTGATATATACAACTAAGCAAAACTTAAAATTTTTGTGCGATTCAAGTTGCTGGTTTGCCGACGGAACTTTCAAGACAGTCCCTGCTCTTTTTGAACAGCTATATACGATACATGGTGTCGTACATGGCGATGTCATTCCATTAGTTTATGCATTATTGCCCCGAAGAAATGAAGATTGCTACAACAGGTTATTATCTGAATTGAAGAATTTAGAGCCAAATTTGTCTCCTACAATGATTATGAACTTGAACTTGAACTTGATGATCCTTCCACACGATGATATTTCCACACGATGATATTTCCGGAAGCACGATGATATTTCCGCACGATGATCTTTCCACACGATCTTTCCACACGATGATCTTTCCGACGATGATATTTCCCACGATGAAAATTCCTATCTAACGTCCCCCACCCCGAGTACTTCTCTCGTTGATGGGTGTCTACAATTTCCTCATATATATATATATATATATATATATATATATATATATAAGAGAGAGAGAGAGATACTGTACTTTCCACTCTAGCAAATTATATTTTATGGGGCAGTGACGTTTGTTCACATAGTTACGAGGTCAAGTTTGGAGGTTAGACTCGTCAATAATAATAATAATTTATCTGTATTGATAACATATAAATAAATGGCATTAACATTTAATATCAAATTGGTAGGATGTAAAAGTACACGAAATTTTTCGAAACTATTAAATATTACCCTGAAAGTATGACTTTTTTATAATTACATCTTTCAAACATACACAAATTTAACCTGTTTTTATACATTAAAAAATAAACAAATAATGTTTAATTGCCAGACGATAATTAGAAATAAATAAACAAAATTGCGAAGAACGTCAAATCGGTTGAGCCGAAAGAATCATCCGGCCTAACGTCCTTCTCTCCATAAGACATTTAATCAGCAAGTTATTTTTTTGCTTACGTTAGGTTAGGTTAAGCTAAATTAGGCTTAGTTAGTTTGGGTTAGGTTACATTTGGCTTAGAGGTTCAGTTAGGTTAGGTTAGGCTTAGCTAGGTTCAGTTAAGTTAGGTTAGGTTAAGTTTAACTTAGGTTAAGTCAGGTTTGGATAAGTTAGGCTAGGCTAGGTTAGGTTAGTTTTAGATTAGTTAGTTAGAAACAAATGAATAGAACAAATGGATTAGCAGGCTTGCAGTGGAAACATAACATCATACTTTGTTTGGTACATTGGTACATTCTGAACATGGTTTTGTTTTTTAGTAAAAACAAAATATTTCAATTTATTTGTGTAAAATTACAAAAATATTTTAGTTACAGTAAAAAAATAAAAAGGTTTTTTACAATTTTTTTTTTAATATAAAATTCGGATCACCTGAAGATCAGGGTCCCCAGACTCAATTACCAAATGATATCCTCGTTAAAACTAACGAAAATATCACGACTTAATCTAACCAATCGTCAAGGACGGACGTACAGTTGACCTAACCGAGCATTCAATTTAATTTATTAATATATTTGGTACTGTAAAGCAAAAAACAAGAATACATCGGGGGGTTGGGGGACCTGATCTTCAGGTGATCTTAAAATTCTTCATCATAAGAAAACTTTATTTTTTTTAAGCAAAAATTGACCATTATAGAAAATAAAGATTATACTGTACTGTATGATTAATAGTTTTTGTACAAACTATTATTTTTTAAACTTTATCCTCCGCGGACGACTGTTACGAAATTCTGTTAAAGTTTCAAACACATTCATAATATAACCTACCGAAACTCCATCCACGAAGAATTAATATCAGCTATTTTAGTTTTAAAAAAGTACATTTCTGTTATTTCCTTTACGTCTAAAAATTTTAAATACAAATATAAATATTGTCACATACAAAAAAGGGTACTTACGTATTATCGGGACTACCAAACTGTTTATTATGTATTTTTGCTCTCGTCATTTTCGTTTAAACTAACGAAAATATCACAACTTATCCTAACCAATCATCAAGAGCGTACAGTTGACCTAACTGGGCATTCAATTAACCTAACCTGGCATTCAGTTGACCTAACCGGGCATTTTCATACAAGACGAAGGAACTGAATGATGCTGGTTTCGAACATATTTTTATCAATTACGGCGTTATTCTCTCATCCTTAACTTGCCCGAAATGTGACAGTGAGTGCCTAATACGAAAAGATCAGAAGATATTTAGGTGAAATAACCAATATTAACCTGTTAGGTTAATTAAATGCCCGGTTAGGTCAACTGAATGCCCAGTTAGGTCAACTGAATGCCCGGTTAGGTTAACTGAATGCCCGGTTAGGTCAACTGTACGCCCTTGATGATTGGTTAGGTTAAGTTGTGATATTTTCGTTAGTTTAAACGAAAATGACGTTCGGTAGTCCCGATAATACATAAGTACCCAAAAAAGTTATTTAATAAAGTTGTAATGTAAGCAAAACTACAAACAGCCAATTTGTCAACTCGTCACTCCGCGTGTGACGCGAAAAGAGTGCTCTGTCCGTGCCATCAAAAGGCGCGTCCAGACCTAGCGAACGAACGCGAACGAGCACTAGCGAACAAGCAAAAGCGAATGGTCGTTCGCTATATATGGACGAATGTGCGAGCGCAACTGAGCGTTAACGAACACTTACGAATGCTGTTCCACTATTTGTCGGTACATCAAAGGGTGAATTCGTTACTGCTCGTAAGATTTGGACGTAGTTTAGTTGTTCCTTCTGTGCTCGTGCGGCGTTTTCTCCTTTTCCTCTCGTTTAAATAACCCATTGATGACAATGAATCCCACACTTGCAATTAACTATTCTTCCCTAGACATTTTTCGATTAATATTCGTTTTAGCACATGACCTGGACTTTGGGATGACAATAGGTTTTTCTTATGTAGAATTTAAATCTGAATCTATTTTTTCTATGGTATTTCTTGTGCAAATTGATATTAACGGAGATATAAGCAATTTTTGGATCGATTAAAATAGATTGAAATCGTATGGTTTGTCAAACCGTCGTGACGTGTGAGAGGATTGTAAGAGTTTCTTTGCGCATGCGTAGATGCATTTTCTGGGAAGAAAACGACGTTGAGCTTCAAATTCAAATTTATCAAATGGACCATAGTCTGCCAATAAACCTTTTCATTTTCATTTCATTTATCATGGACGTTGTGTGTACCGGTTGCGACCTCTCCTATTACGTCATTAAGCGGGTAACATGGTCTTTTGCATGAAAATTGGTTTTTCTGGTGTATTTCAGTTATTTGTAAATTTCTGACTTTCAAATATCCCTACGCGGGGGTCTGGGGGGGCGAAACCCCCGGCTAGGAGCACGACGTTAGGCCTAGGTTAGGTTAGGTTGGGTTTTTAGGTTTGGTAGTGCCATTACGGCTAGGAGCACGCCCTCATTTACCCCACAATTTCCCTCGACTTCAAAGCCCTGCCCACTTTCGGGGACTTCAAAATCGTAGGATGGGGGGCGGGGGTCATATCTCCACAACCGCTCATTTGCACGAGAAATGAAGGTCAGATTCGCACAAAACAGTGAAATACACCAGAAAAACCAATTTTCATGCCAAAGTCCAGGTCATGTGCTAAAACGAATATTTACCCATTTTTCTACACGACGACACGACTGGTAGTGACAAACTTCTACCTTCACTCGTGTTTTCATTTGCTCACTGTTACTCAGAAGATGAACGAATGCAAGCACGCACCTTCAGACATATAGGGGATGAGCGGTTCGAATTCGGTAAGAGTATAAAAGGTACTTCTCCGTTATACCCCGCAATTTTGACGATTGGTTAGGTGTAGTCGTGATACTTTCGTCGTTTTATACACACACACACTCGTGTGTGTGTATATATACTGTATATATTGACGATTGGTTAGGTTAAGTCGTAATATTTTCGTTAATTTTAACGAAAATATCACGACTAAACCTAACCTAATTTCTAAAAATATATAAGCATTGTATTCATAGTAAAAACTTACTATTTGCGGGGGTATAAAGGAAAAGTACCATATAAAATTTATATGTCAACATCCGTATAACTCAGTGGGTAACACCATTTCCCTATAAGTCTCAACGGGTTCGACTCCCGTTGAGGCTGGTAATGATAATATAATAAGGCACTTATTCCTTTCCCCCCCCCCCCATAATTTCTTTTTTCCCGGTTAGGTCAACTGTACGCCCTTGACAATTGGTTAGGTTAAGTCATGATATTTTCGTTAAAAATCAAAAGGAATAAGTGGAATATTTTAACGAAATTATCGTGACTTAACCTAACCAATTGTCAAGGGCGTACAGTTGACCTGACCGGGAAAAAAGAAATTGTAGGGGAGAAAAGGAATAAGTGCCGATAATAATAATAATAATAATAATAATAATGATGATGATGGAGGTGTTTAACCTCCTTCGCAACACCTAAGGTAATAAGAATCAAGAAGTAAGCGCAACGGACGGCATTAGTTGGCCTGAGCGCCGTGCCAGTTTCTGGCTCTCCTAGTTGTTTATTAGTATGAAATTTCTATATTTCTTTCTGTATGTGTAATAAATATACAGAAATTCTAATATATTTTTAATTTTTTTTATTTAAATTAACTACTTTGACAAAATTTAAAAAAATATTTTTTTTGGAACGGAGCAAAATTAATAATTTTTTTTTTTAATAAAAAGAAATTTTTATTTCAAATATGAATTCTTGTTCAAAAATCACTGTTTGGGTATATTTCTCATTCACTTGTTGAAACGGTTTAATATATCAAATTTCACGGTAATTCCATATTTTCAGTCAGCTATCAGCAAATATTATATAATTAATTTGGCATATATATATATATATATATATATATACAAGGTGGGGAAAAGGTTTTTAAGGATTAGAATCTGGAAAAAGATCGTCCAAGAAGCGGAAGACCAGTAACGACGACAGGAGACAATAAAGAAAATGTCCTCGCCAGTTTTCAAGTCGATCCAACAACTTCAACGAGAAAAGTCGCGGAAGAATTGGGTATTTCCAAATTTTCAGTAGCAAAAATATTGAAATCACGGGATTCCAAGATTACAAACCCATTTACTCTCACCTCATATACGACGATGATTCTCATAGACGCTGCAGTTTGCTGAAACAATGTGACAAAAGTTCAACAGTGATTCACATTTCCTTGGAAAAATCAAATTTCAGATGAACGTGTCTTCGGTTTAACGAGTAAAGGAAACAAACACGACGTTCACTACTGGACGAAAAAAATCCCAAAATATGATTGGGTGAACCCATTAAAATGGCTTCACTAACAGTTTGGGCGTGCATTGGTTATTCAGGACCCGTTTCCTTTTAGGGTATGGTTAATTAATCATTTTTATGAAAAGTGATGAATGATGAAATTTTCTAATTAATCAATGATTAACTGATTAAAAATTATTAAAAATTAAATACTTCTGAAAAGAGTAAGAAAGAGCTTTATTTTTTCTGTTGCGTGAGATAAGACCGAAGAAAACATTTTGCTCAAACATTTAGTTTGCTTTAGTTCAAGAAATCAGGCATGGGCGGATTAGACAGTTTATACACGCAAAAAGGTGCCAAATTCAAATGATACATTGCAAAATTTAAGGCAAAATGATGGTGAAATTATGAGGAAAATTAATCATTTCCCATCATTTTCTAAAAATATTTTTTGGATTAATTAATGATTAAATTCAAAACAATGATTAACCGATTAATCAGAACCATGCCCTATTTCCTTTGACGTATCGAGAGATACGACGGATGGATGGAAAACGCTATTGCCAAGTATTGAGAGAGAAAGTTTTGTCACAGTTTACTAATGGCGTTGGCAGGAATTGGCTTTATCAACATGATGGAGTACCGCCACATTACTCTGCAGCTGGCCGTGAGATTCTGGATACGAACCTTGAAGGAAGCTGGCTTGGGCGGCGAAGTCCCATCGAGTGACCAGCCAGATCACCTGATTTAACCCCATGTGATTTCTGGCTTTGGGCTTATTTGCGTGACAAACTCTACACTCCTGGTTTCATCTATCCAAATGTGAATGCCCTTCACCGCAGAATAGATGAAGAACTGAAAAGGATCCCACTCGATATGTTCAGAAGAACAATGAAGAGTTTCACAGAGAGAATCCACAAATGTATCATAGCGGATGGAGAACTCTTTGAAGATTAAATTACAATTTAACAAAATATTTGTATGAATAAAATTCTTATAGACTTTTTGTTTGATTTGTTTCATCATTTGAACACTTATGCGTATAATGTTGTTAACTAAATACTGTAGTTGCATGTATAAAATCCTTAAAAACTTTTCTCCTACCCTGTGTTTTATGGGGGTTATATCCTGCCAGTAAAGCTTATCATTATCATATATATATTGCGTATGAACAAAAGATTCTTAGTACGAGCGACTCATTTTACAATAGTATTTTTTTTTAGTGTTTGTACTGGGGGACACATTTGGATTTATAACCCCGGATGCATGATTCATCAGGAGCAAAATGCATCTCGAGTTTCTTTTAACTTCCCGAGGCAAACAAAATGTAGTTCTTGTTTTAATCACCAGCACATTCATATCATCTCATATACAGGCTTAATAATATTATATATATACACACACACACATATATACAGGGCTATTCAAACTGATTCATCCGATTTCAACTGAGAATACTTCCGTACCTATCAACCGTGCATCAACTGGGCATACACCACATGAAAGAGGAAATCTCCAAGTTTTACAAAATCACCGCGAGAGGGCTCCAAAGTCACGCTGTGGCCTAGCCTAGCAACAAACAGTCAGTGTGAAAATGGCGTCCGCACAGCAGAAGGCGTTTTGTGTGTTGCAGTTTTCGAGCTGTAAATCGGTAGTCACAGTGCAGCGTGAGTTTCGTCGACGTTACAGAACAGATCCACCGGGTGCTCAGAGCATCCGTCGGTGGTATCGGCAGTTCGAGGAAACATTCGCATTGTTACTGCCGTAGAGTCAGTGACAACGGACATGCTGGAACGAGTATTGGAGGAATTCGACTATCGTGTCGACGTTGCTCGTGTAACTAGGTGAAGTCACATAGAGCATTTATGAGGTGAGAGAGAAAATTTGGACAGTTTTTCTTTTGGTTGATGTATCACAAATCACTCTGTATTTGTAACATTAAAAAATATTCTCATTTGAAATCAGGTGAATAAATTTGAATAGCCCTGTATATATAATATAGTGGCGTAATTATGTTTTCAGCACCCTGGAGCAATTATTTCCAAGCGCTCCCCCCATAATCCTAAGATTAATTTATTTGGTTGTCAAATATAAACGTAAATAAACAAAATAAATTTTTAGATTTATTATGTGTCTTACTATACATGTAATTACGTAAACATACACATATATCACGACACATAACTCGGATCAAGTAGGTAGTTTTATAAGCTTATAAGTTACATACTCCATACGAAGCACCACCAGCTTGGCACATGTTTCAAAATTCCAAGTTCTAAAACGTGACTTTTCGTGCTTTTCGCGTTACAAATTGATCAAAATATAAACTTAGGAAACAAATATAACCAACTCCAGGCGCGGCGCACTGTAGACGAAGGTGGCAATCCACCTTCACTTACAACAGCGATCTTTCGGAGCTTGCGCCTGGAGCAAATGCTCCACTCGCTCTCCGTAGCTACGCCACTGTAATATATATATATATATATATATATAGTGGCCACAAAGTCCTTTGGCATGTAAATTACAGCATATCTGTATTGCCCTTGTTTTTCATACAAAGGGACTTTGTGGCCACCTGTATATATATATATATATATAGTGGCGCAAAACTCGCGCATCATAGGAATTTTCAGTGTTGACTATAATATATTATTTTTTTCCTTTTAGGTAGGGGATGGCTGGGAATTTAACAATAGACGAGAGGGTGAGCTTAGTTTTAATGTATGGAATATCAGGTACAACAAATTGATGAATTCTGTACCGATTCATCAATTTGTAGTATAGCAGTGTTATTCCATACATTAAAACCAAGCTCACCCTCTCGTCTATTGTTAATTTCGCAGCCATCCCCTACCTAAAAGAAAAAAAAAATAATATTGTCAACACTGAAAATTCCTATGATGCGCGACTTTTGCGCCACCCTGAATGAATGATTTATTATATTAAAAATTTCCTTTCTATTAAAATAAATCTGATTTTGTTTTATACGTATTTTTACTTCATTCAAAAACATGCTTATTTGAACAAATAGAATTAAAATAAATGTAGCATTTTGGTCAGTGAAAAACCTTTAAATATGTAGTATAATTTGCTTTAAATATTTCAACGTATATTATAATAATAATAAAAATAATAATAATAATAATAATAATAATAATAATAATAAAAATTTGGAGATGAAGGAAAGGGAAGACATTAACTATTTTTTAAAATTATATTAAAACTCATTTTAAAATTCTACGCATAAAAATGATCTTTTGCTCCTTGAACGTCATGGCAATTGTCATAACACCACTTTCCATCGATCATCGAAGTTGAGCGACATTGGGTCTGGGTACTTGTTGGATGGAAGACCTTTCTCTGCGTCTAGATTATGTAGTAACCCGTGCGTGGTTCGGATCTCACGTAAAGCAGTAGGTCCCCATATGGTCTTGCTGTTACGAAGGAGGTTGAACAACCACCTCACTTTATTTTTCCTAAAATAACGATATTTAAAAAAAAATACAGGGTGATCTACTCGCAGATGCCAGGGTTACCAACTTTTAAATTTTAAAAAATGGAAGAATTAGGCCCCATCGCAGAGTCCACCCAACCGGTAGTAATTCAGCAGTCCCACTTAGTTATTTACAGACGCTTATTGGCTACAATTTTGATTCCTAAATGACCTCCTTAGTCCTAAGGAATACTAAATAAATAGTACTAAATAGTATTAAATAGTTCTAAATAGTACTAAATAATATATGAAATAAAAAAAAATTTCATATAAATTGACAGCCGGAGGCTTTGTCTCCGGTTCTGAAAATATAACCGGAGATTGACAAAGAATACCGGAGACTCGATCAAAAACTGAAGCAGTGGGAACCCTAGCAGTAGCAGATACCCCACTCCCAAATTCAATTTGACTTGATTTATATAACTGTATCTAATATAAATCTACAATACTGTATCCGAAAAGTCTCTACCGAGTGGGAATTACATAAATTAATTACATTAATTAATTACTTTAACCAATTGATTAGATTACATTACATTATACATTACATTATATTTTTACGCGTTTTGAAATGAACAATAAATATAGCGAACTTTAGTAACAGGATTCCATAACTAAATATATTTTCAACCGGGTGAAGAGGTTCATTGTATTTTCCAGACTATAATATAAATAAATCCCAAATTATGTATTATAATATAATAATAAAATAGAAATATTTTTAAAATAAATTATTATATTGTAATTACGCGCGGTGCAATATTCCCACTAATAATAGCTCATTCGTGTATTTAAAGAGATCAAGTAATGTAACATCTACTCAGTCTTAATAACCGCATTGTTCAAAGCGTATCGTACGACCTATAACAAGAGGTCATCTATCGATGCGATGTTCATTGACCTGTAACATGAAGTCTGTGTATGCCTCATTAGTGGCGATGATGCTGCGAGATGCTCATACCCTGAATACATACAGAGGCATGAACCAAACAATGCCCTGTAAAACGATGTAACCTTTAATTTCTATACCAAGAACTTAATCTGTAAATCTGTGTCAAATGTGTCTGTGTGTGTGTGTGTGTATATATATATATATATATATATATATATATATATATATATATATATACACTCCAAAGCCAGAATTAATAAAAACCTTTTATTCTTAACAAGATCATTTATTCCAAATGAAATATCATCGAACTGGGTGGGGCCATAGCCTCCTTTTTAGGAATAGAGAGAGGGTCATTGAAGGTGGAACCTCCTTATATATTGTATAGGTATGCCCGATTTACACCAAATTAGGTTAGGTTAGGTAAAAAATGTGGGAGAAGCATAAAATACATTTCGATAATGAGATACCCACCAAATCCTCTTTCATCTCTATGCAACGGTCATTCATCTGATTTATCCCTCTCAGATATATAAACAAACCCTATATTATTTCAAATTCAAAACAGGCTTTGGCACTAGCACTAGCAGTGACAAAGAGCAAAATATTAATTTCCAATACTATACTTTCATTTCGATATACAACGTATATCTGTTATACATTTCTGACGGCTTCGTTGACAGAAAAAAATGAATAATTTATCATTTATGTAATTATCATATCATTTGTTTTGTCTATATATATTTATCCATTTATTTACTTATTCATTTATTTACTTATTGTTTCGAAATTACGATTCGGTTTTACAACAATTCAAAGTTTACGATGCTTTGACATTTATTTCAATATTTTTATTATTTATTCATTGTAAAATTTATTATAAAAAGATTTCACGTCAGCTGCAGGGCCTTATAAGCCCCTATACAGAAACTTACTCGAATTGTGTTGAAATGGAATAAGGTCGAATTCGACTTAATTCCATTCGATTTAACTCCAGTTCCACTTTAATTTAGTATGGCCTATTCAACCTAATTCAAGATCGACCTTGTTCCTAACCTAAACGAGCATTTTATAATAGATTTTGTACAGTATCAGCATATTGGGCTCAGTTTAGTTTACACGATTCGACCATGTAGCCATTTATATACAGGGTGGGCCGAAAGTCTGGATCCATAGGAAAATATTTATTTTAATACAGAAATTACAACAAATGGTAAATACTTAAAATGAATATCAACTTTAACTCATAAATGCGTATCCGTGATACTGTACAGTGGTTCGTACTCCAGTATAAACAACAAATTATAACAAATGCTCAAATTGGCGGTCTCTGACATCGAGACACTTAGGGATGGAATTTATGATTTTTAATAATTCCTCGAATTGACGTTTCGAGATGCGTGTTTCATTTGATAATCTTCTTGTTGACTTTACTGGACTATTCGCTAAAGTTTCACATACATTGCAGGGTATTTTCATCAGTTGCAGTTTTTGAACGACCAGAACGCCGTCGATCATGTACACTTCCTGTTTCTTTGAAACGTTTAAACAACTTGCCAACAGTCGCATGTGTTACTGGATGCTTATCAGGATGATTTCTATTGAATTCGGTAGCAACTTCTCTGCGTGTAGCGAAAAGTATTTGAGTATTTATACTGGAGTACGAACTACTGTACAGTATCACGGATACGCATTTACGAGTTAAAGTTGATATTCATTTTAAGTATTTACCATTTGTTGTAATTTATGTATTAAAATAAATATTTTCCTATGGATCCAGACTTTCGGCCCACCCTGTATATATACAGAGAGAGAGAGAGAGAGAGTTACAAGGAGTTACAAGGAAAAGAAGTACCTCAAAAGGCCTTGCGGCCCATACCGAGGAGGTACCAATGGCAACGGGTGCCAGGGAAAATTTTCTACACCCTCAACTAGTGTGCAAGATTTGGTCTAACCTTTTCTTGAAGTGATCCACAGAGGAACTGTTCACAACTTCTGAAGGTAACCTGTTCCACGTGTCACAGATCTTATACGTAAAGTAATTCCCATACACACTAGTCCTAAACCGTTTCAAATCCAACTTCCAACCATTGTTGCGAGTTGGGTTATCATTTAAACTAAACATGCTTCTAAAATCGACATCGTTGAACCCGTGTAAGAGCTTGAAAACCTCGATCAGTTGACCGCGCAGCCTCCGAGTTTCCAGCGAAAACAAGTTCAGGGCGCGTAACCGTCGATTGTAGCCCATATGCCTAACGGAAGGGATTAACTTTGTGGCCCTCGCCTGCACTCGCTCCAGCCTCTCAATATCTTTCCTGAGGGTGGGCGACCAGAACTGTACAGCATACTCCAGGTGCGGCCGAACCAGGGAATTGTACAGTGAGAGCACAATCTCCTTGTTCCGAAACTGGAATTGCCTCCTGATATAACCCAACAGCTTCTGGGCTTTCTTTTCCACCTCTACGCACTGTATGTTAAACTTAAGGTCATTGCTAATTAGCACACCCAAGTCCTTTTCCAAATCAGTCGCCTCGATGTTACTCCCCAACATCGAGTAGTCCGACTTGGGATTGGCGTAGCCAATGTGCATCACCTTGTATTTACCCAAGTTAAACGGCATTTGCCATTTTTCGGACCACTTTCCTATCCTACCTAGGTCCGCACGCAGTTGCTCGATCGCCTCCGGCGTCCCAACATTGGCCCCAAGCTTGGTGTCATCAGCGAATTTGGCGATCCGACTGACGATGCCACCGTCTATATCATTTATGTAAATGATAAACAACAGCGGCCCCAAACTGGAACACTGAGGAACCCCACTAGTGACCGAGGCCCAACCCGAACTAGTCCCTTTAATTACAACCCTCTGCCGCCTATTCTTCAGCCACTTTTCAATCCACCTACCTACTTCCCCACCGATACCCAGCGCGCGCACTTTCGCCATTAGCCGGAGGTGAGGTACCTTATCAAAAGCTTTCTGAAAGTCGAGATAAAGTATATCAATCGCCCTACTCTTATCATACTCACTCAACATGACGTGGAAAAACTCGAGCAAGTTGGTGAGACACGACCTATGCCGTCTAAACCCATGTTGGGAGTCCTTAAGCAGCTTGTAGGAATCCAAATGGTCAACGATCCTATCCGCTATTATTCCCTCTAATAACTAATTTACTTACAACTGAAGTGAGACTAATGGGACGATAGTTCCCTGGACTTTCGTGATCCCCTTTCTTAAAGATAGGGGTCACGTTGGCTTCCCTCCAGTCACCAGGCACCTGGCCCGTCTCCAACGATTTGTTGAAGACTGTAGCCAGGTGGGAGCCAGGTGGGGAGCCACCTGGTCACGCACCTCCCGCAACACTCTGGGGAGAAACTGGTCTGGCCCAGGAGCCTTAAACGCGCTCAGTTTGTCTATTCTATCGGCAACGAATGTCGCGGTACATCGAACACTATCCAGGCCAGCACCTTCGTGCCTGACGCCTGGCTCGGGGATGACGCGGGTGTCGTCCCTGGTGAACACTCCCGCAAAGTGAGAGAGAGAGAGAGAGAGAGAGAGAGAACACTGATTAAACTCGAACGATGCTCTTAAAGAGGGAAAAAAACCAGAAGTGACGTATAAATTAAATAATCCAAAGTTATGCGAATAACAAAAGTCATAAATTGTTTACAAAAGACATTTCCTAATTTACGACAACGTCTTATTCCTGTTTAACTTCAAATTCAATATAATCCATCATGTTTTAACACGTTCAACGATACTCCACTAAAGATTTAAAGGCCAAGCCCTTAAATTTAACGGCCCATGCCAGCACCTACAGAAAGGATTATCTGTAAGTAACGTATATATATATATATAGTATATATATATGGGATGAATTTCACCTCGTCAGGGAATAACGTCATTCCCTGACGAGGTGTACTTCTGAATATACAAAAGCCTTAGAATAATTTTTCTTTTCCTTGTGAGTTTGCATCATATATATATATATATATATATATATATATATAGATATGTGTGTGTGTGTGTGTGTGTGTATGGTGTGAGAAACTTTTTGATATGTTTAAAAACGATTTAAATGAGTAAAATACACGAAAGAGATTAATAGATAGATAGAAAAGGAAGAGATTAACAGAGAGAGAGAGAGAGAGAGAATGTAATATTGGGAAGTGCCATCAATAATTTTCTCGAAATAGATTTTTTCTAAAGCATTTGTTGTATCTGAAAATACACTTCGACTGTTTTATCCTGATTTTCGCACAGTCCAAGGGACAGGATTCAGCACAGTTTCCACTAATATATTCAGGGAGATGTTCAAATAATTGCAGTTTCCTGACAGTATAAGAAATTTCCGAATACTGAAAATAACTTGGGTAAAGTATTAAATAATATATACATTTTTTTTCCCTTCGAGTACAGAATTAAAAGAATGAGTGGTCTAATTCAATTGAGATGTCTTCAACCTGTCCAAATGAATCCCAGATGGCGTTGGTGGAGAGGCTGACTGAATTTCGAAGTTAATGTTAGTGTTAAACTCGCTTCTTCGCTATTTATTTATTTAGTTATTATTTTATTTACTGTACCAGATTTGGAGAGTTGTGAAAGTTATTTTTACAGTTTGGTAAATTATAATTAAGAATAGAAATTAGGTACGTTTATTTAATATTTGATCTCACGATATGTAACACAGAAGTGTATAGAATTTCTCTCTCTCTCTCTCTCTCTCTATATATATATATATATATATATATATATATGTGTGTGTGTGTGGGTGTGTGTGTGTGTGTGTGTGTGTGTGTGTATGAAAAGACAAGACCTACGTCGTAGCCAATGTTGTAACACCGCACAGTTAAGCGACATTGGGTCGGATAAGGGTTGGATGGAAGACCGTCCTCCGCGTTCATACTATGTAGCGACCCGTGGTTTGGATCCCACGTAAAGCTGTAGGTCCCTTCCTCATATGACCTTAGATGTTGCGAAGGAGGTTAAACAAACCCATCATTACATTATCAAAAAACAATTATTTTTAGAGCGAATTTAGCATCTTATTTTTTATAGAAACACACACACACACACACACATACAATATATACTGTGTATATATATATATATATGTATATATATATATATATATATATATCTTTTATGCAGAAAGGAGGAGCCAAGGGCGAATGCCGCAAAAGCATCCCCCCCCCCCCCAGGAGAAGAAGCGAGCCAGAATCAAAGTCCAGGGTTTTCGAGATGCCTAGACACACTGCGTTTGAAAGATTGGAGGTCATAGACAAGGGGGAAAGATGGATTGAGGAAGATTGTTCCAGAGTTGACCGGTTGAGTAGATGAAAGATTGAAAATACCAATTAACCATTGCGTTGGAGAGTTGGACAGAAAAGGAATGAAAAAGTATATATATATATATATATATATAGCCAAGATCAATGGGTGAAAGAACTAAATTACAGGGAAAGGTTGCGCGAACTAGACCTATATTCACTGGAAAGGAGAAGAGAGAGATACACCATTATTTATACTTGGAAAATAATGGAGAAACTAGTCCCTAATCTTACTCTGAACCCTATAACTCCTCAAAAACGGTGGAAAGTAGAAAAGGTAGACTGTGTCGTGTTCCCAAATTAAAGGCGAGACAGGGAACATCCTTAACCCTGAAAGAAAATAGTTTTGTAGTGAGAGGACCAAAACTGTTTAATCAGTTGCCCAAAGACCTAAGAAACACGAAGGGAGTTGCAGTGGACATCTTCAAAAGAAGACTAGACGCCTGGCTCAGAACAATCCCCGATGAGCCGGGCGTACCTGGCTATGTGAGGTGGAGAGCACAAGAATTCAACTCACTACTTCACCAGGCCAACTCGAGAGGAGAGGCGACAAGCTTGACCTTCGCGAAATGAGAAATCATCGCGCGAAACGTTTGTAAGGTTGTAAGGTGTATATATATATATATATACATATATATATATATATATATACTGTATATACAGGGCGTCCCAAAAAAATGTATACACACTTTAACAGCTGATAGCTCAATTGATGTTTCTTTCTTTCCAAGTTAAACCCATTAGAATTAATAATGGCAGTCAGACTAAGCTTTGAGCAAAGGAAATTCATTCTAAAATGCTACTGGAAGTGTGAAAACGCAGTTGAAGTGCAAAGACAGTTTAGGAGGGAGTTTCAAACAGATCCACCAACGCGACTTACCATCACTCGAATTAGAGATAAATTTGAAGCCGATGGAACTGTTCAGAATGTCCACAAGAAGCGTTCCGGAAGACCACGGACATCGACAAGCCCCACAAAGCAAGAAAGAGTACTGGAAACGTATCACCAAAGTCCAAGAAAATCTGTGCGGCAAGCGAGTCGTGAGGTAGGAATTTCAGAATCGTCTGTCCAACGCATTTTGAAGCGCTGTCAATGGAAAAGTTACATTCCAAGATTAGTCCATGCTATTAATGAAGATGATCCGGACCGAAGAGTGGAGTATTGCGAGTGGTACTTGGCCGATGTGGATGTGGATTGGACGAAGGGGTTTCGTAGAATACCCTCCGCGTTCACCAGACCTCACACCACTAGACTTTTTTTTATGGGGATACTTAAAAGACAAAGTCTACGCTATAAAACCTGCAACAGTCGCTGAATTGAGAGCAGCCATTGAACGAGAATGCACACAAATACCAAACGAAATGTTTCGTGATGTTTGCGATTCCATTGCTTCGCGTTATCAGCAGTGCCTGGACCAGAACGGAGGTCAGTTTGAAAACGGGCGTTGACAAAACAATTAAATAATGTCTGTAGATTCTATTACATTTTGAAAATGAAATGTATTTTAATAAACACTGCCTTTATAATTATTTAAAGTGTGTATACATTTTTTTGGGACGCCCTGTATATATATAATTACGAACTTAAACTAAACAATTTTATGAACTTTTCCTACGTATAAAATTAAAATTATTATTATTAAATATATAACCTTGGCTAACCTTGGTTTTCGCTTCCGTCCGAATTGCTCATTCTGACGAAGGTCACGCTTGTCACGCCACCTTAGACCTACACTTTAACGTGGAATCCAAATCTCGCCCCACCAGCAACCCAGTGTTTTAACCACTAGGTTATCCATGGTACCCATTTATCTACCAACCAATTTTTTTTATTGTGTAGAAGGATGAACAGCTGGGTTTTGCTGCACGCTGCCTGCCGTCACCGGGTCTCGATCCCGTGGCCGATGGATTCGTAGTCAGCGACGCTAACCACTGCACAAGTGAGGCGCAGGAACACAGGAAGTTTCTTAGCATATATTCAATTTTAGGCAAAAATTATAAGTTTATTATCTTAATAATAACAATAATAATAATAATAATGATAATAATAATAAAGTTTGTAATTACGAATAACCACAAACTTAATTGTTACAGGTAAAGGTGAGGCTAACTAATAATTAAAAATATAATTAATTACCGCAACACTTCAATGCCTCATCGAAGGTTCTATTTATCTTTGCAATATTAACAACATTGATATCATTATAAGTAAACTTTAATAGCAGATCGTGTATATTTACAAAGGTTGCCAGTAAAAAAAAAAAAAAACCGGCCCACAAACATTAACAAACGAGTTAAATAATGTAAAAAAAAACAGGTAGTAGAAGGTGGGGCAACTCGGGATCCCGGCTCCCGGGGCAACTCGGAATACCCACTCTACAGCCCAAACTTGTGCTGCAATCTAGCTTTAATCTATCTCCGTCGGTGCCGACACTGATCAGTGGCCTTGAGACAGTGGTACGGTGAGGGTTGCGCCACGCAGCTCCGCAAATTTAGAAAGTCCCATTTTTTTCTCCATTTGATCTATCATCAGCGAATTTTTCCATGATTCATAATTCCAAAGCTGTTGCTTTTTATGTGCAAGCTACTTATGGATCAATGTTTGATTTTTACTATCGTCCTGTCTGAAATTTCATCAATGACCGCGTGGTACTGAAATTTGGCAAAAGGGGCAAAAAGGAACCCCGGGTTCCGAGTTGCCCCAAGATATTTTTTAACCAAAAAATTGCAACGAGTTTCTCAAATTCGAGTTACACCTTAATGCAAAGCTAGAACGCCATAAAAAGGGATACAGACTGGAAGACAGAAGGTGAAGAGAAATGTTTTTGTATTTAATGGGTCCAAATATTCGTCCTATATGCTTACAAAATTGTGATTTCCTTACGGGTCCCGAGTTGCCCCACCTTCCCCTACTTTTTAAAACTTTACTGCTGATAGTGTTAATTTAAAGAAATATAAAAGGTAACAGCCCATTTCCCCACAACGAAAAGGTAAGTGTCCCAAAGGGTCATCTTTAATCCGGGTATTAACAAGGTAAGCGGCAAATCAACCCGAACCCAGGAACCAGTAGGTGGGAGTAAACCAGAGCCTCATCACTCAGATTCGGCCACCGAAACAACCGAGCTATTGGGAGCCCAATTTAAAGGAATATGGACTAAAAATATTAACTGTATTACTACGAAGTATCGAAGAATTTACATTAGAACGTTAAACATGTTATTAACGTAATATACTCACAACTTTAGATGTTGGATGAGAGACCGTTCTCCGCGCCCAGATTACGTAGCGCTCCATGGATCGGATCTCACGTAAAGCTGTAGATCCCCTCCGTTATATTACATTAAATGTCGCGACGGACGTTAAACAATCCAATTAATCCAACAAAAAATTACAATTTTGTTTATAGTTTAAGAATAAGATAGAAAGTAAACGTTCCACTATTTTACTATTACTGCTAAAAAATATCTAATAATACTACTAATAATAATACTATTATTACTAATAATAAGGCCTCTTTATAACAGGAGTAACAGATGTATTTTTTACTTATTTAATATGATAAAAACAACTTTATTTCCAATAACTGCAATAGTAAAGTTGATATATCATCAGGATCAGAAATACAGAAAATGAGGGAAAGAAATATGGCGTAAAAGATCCGTTCTTCATTTATTTTTTGTACACTTTTCTGTAATGAGGTTTACCGCGAAAGAAAAAAAAAAAAATAATGGCGTGTTTGAGAAAGGAGTGCGGAAGCCAATAAATACATCATTTATTACGTAGTTGATACATCATTTCATTAGAAAAGTTTTCTTCTATATTGACTTCATTAATTTTCCTGCCCTCTCTTACATTCCTGACTCATATATATATATATATATATATATATATATATATATATATATATATATATATACATATATATATACACTGTAATCTCCATATCATCATCTCTCTCTCTTATCATTCCTCTTACCTCTGTTTTTACCTTTCTTTCCAGCTATCTACCTACCAACCTCTCTCTCTCTCTCAGCTGGAAAGCTCCATTGAATTAGATGGCAAATTCGAATGCCAAAAGCAACGTCGTAAATAAATAATAGAATGATATTAAATATGCATTACCTCCGAATATATTTAATTCCTAAAATAAATTCTTTTAAAAAATATAATAAATGTAAAATAAAAACGTAAATAGCTGTTTTTACAAAGTTTTTTCACGAACCCACTAAAAGTTTTTGAACTAAATTCAAGTTTAAACATGATTAATTGACTTACGGACCATCCACGCACTCTTTTTCGAAAATGAGAGAGAGAGGTGTTTGTGTTACAAGTTACAAGGAGTTACAAGGGCAAGAGGAAGTCTCAAAGACCCCTCGGTCCACTCGGGGAGGTTCCTGTTATTAAAATGTTAATTTTTTAACTATTCTGGCAGTAGTAGAAAACTGGATAGAAAAGCATAAGGCCCTTTCCCCACCTTCCCCGCCAGATGTGGGTACGGAAAAAGGTTGAAAAAATACCTTGATTCTGGAAAAGTAGCCAAGGAAATTTTACACTAAAGAGGAGAATATATAAATGAGATCAACAGCAACGTTATGCACACGTAGAAATTGTACGCTATTTTAATGGGCATAAAAATGTCCTGTACTATTCTAAATTGATACCTATATGAGTTCCAAGTGACATTGACATCCTCGCTTATTAGAACTTCAAGAGTGTCTAAACTACTTCAGAAGCTTTCAAAATTTGCTCTGGAGAAATCTAACCTTTTGTGCGTTTTTTCTACAATACTAATTGGAATTATCGTCGCTGTTAGTCAGTTTCACCAAGAGTCAGGTGAGAGACTAGGTCATCATCTTCGCTCGTGAATATGAGATCTAGTTTACTATTACCCAAAGTAGGATCGTTAACACACTGACTTAATAAACAGCATCAGCTGTTTTGTCTTCGCAGTTTATACTACGGCAGTTAAAATCACAAAAAATTGCACTAATCTACTTAATTGATTATACAAATTTATATCATTTTCTATTAGAAATAGGTGCAATATTTTATTGTTCAAATTTAGTTCAATTCCCAACATTTCATGAACAGAAACGATATTACTATTTACCGGGTGCAGGAAGTTACGAACAAATAAAAGTACTACGCCGCCTTCCCTTCCGTTCCTATCTTTGTGAAACATTTTGTAACCTACCACTTCAAATTCTCCTATAAAGTCCCTTAAATCAGAATGAATTCAGGATTCAGTTATTCCTATGATGTCATACTTCTCAGTTTTGACTAGCGCTATAAATTCCAGTAGTTTGTTCCTAAATGACCTCGCATTGAATAGCATAATTTTAAGAGATTTTAAATTGTTGTTTCTCCTATTTGACCTGGATCGTTTCCCGAAGCAGGTGAATCAATTGATACTAAGGGGAACGTTTAATCAGACAATGCACCAGTGGGATTAACAACTGATGGAGTAGGATTTACTACTGGCAGTGTAGGACTGGTCAGAGGCGTTTTTAACAAAGGGGCAAGCGGTGCACGGCCCCGACGGGTCCCCCTTACCCCGGGCCCTATCCTGAATAAAGTTTACAAATATCAGTGCTGTTTGTATTTTTTTTAACTTTGGATGAAATAACTTTACTTAAATGAGTAGTGAGTAGTGAAAACATTACTTTTTCGAGAACTTCCATTAAGGAAAACTGGTAAACGGGGGCCGGGCCCTCTGTGGCATAACTTACCCCGACCAATTCAAAACCTTAAAAACACCCCTGCTACTGGTGGAGTAGATTTAACTACTAGTGGAGCAGGATCAGTTACTGGTTGGAGGTGTCCTAATTTAAAAAGATTATAAAAGTTATTATTCAGAGGATCGCCATATTTTTTCTTACCCTTTATGTTAAACTGAATCCCATCTGAGCCAACGTATTCTCTGCTATCGAAAAATGTAGTTCAAAAATCGACAAACTTTATTCCTTTATTTTCACAAACGCATTTTACTGTAGTATTTATGCTAATAGCTTTACTTAAAGTATAACCACTAGCATGCATTCTTTGGAGAATTCCCACGACCATTCGCATTTCAGTCTTTTTTGAAATCTTATCGGTTTGGTTTTTAACCTCGTTTATAATGGCCTCCTGTCCCTCTCTGAAAAATGTCTTTGCTACCAACATGTACAATGATGGGGCAACTTTTGCTCTTGACTTGTCTAATTTCCCACTTATTCTCTGACTTGTGACACCTGGAAAACATCAAAGTTTTCTCTTGGTTTCGTGTTTTGCTCCGAAACAGTCCACTTGACTTCTGACTATAAAATGCCCAATTAAAAAGCAAGTAAGTCAAACCTATTTTTTTATGGTGATAGGTTCAGAATCCTTGTACTTCGGTTTTGAGGATCTCTTATTTCTAACTATCTTGAATTTTTCTTCTTCATTCCTACTTTGGTAGGTTTCCAAATGGGTTTGTGGTTTCCAAACGGGCCATGCTTTCTTCTTAACGTTCAACCTTAGAGTCTATATACGTACGATGTTGGGTTTTCACTCTTGCTGTTTTCACTGGTTTGTCTTTCCAGTGCTACAATCCGAGCTTCGAGATTTTGTAGAATTTCCTTTAACTCTTTAACTTTCTTTTCATGTTTTTCCTTTAGCTCTTTGACTTCCTTTTCATGGTTTTCTCAAAGTCTACAAAACAAACATACACTCAAAGTTGTATGTCGCTAAAATTTCCTTCAAGAAAGTCAACACACCAATGTTGAACTTTACAGTCAAAGCATTCGGCTTTCAGTTTACCTGGCCCTGTCATATTATGTTTATTTTTATTTTTTTTAGCTTAGTATAAAGAAAGGCAAAAGTAAAGGAGAACTTGTCTATTTTTGAGAGGGTGACCTTTTTCCCACGCTATTTGGCCTACATGCCTCGGAAGGGATTAATACCTTCTCGAATGCAATCTTTAAGACAAAAAAAAAAACCAGCTTTATGGAACCACGTTTTACTCTAACTGCTTTAACGGTGTCTGGTTTACTCGCCTCGAAGGGATTAACAGCTGCGAAATATTTCTAAAGACAGCAAAAAAAGCTTTATGGTACCATGTTGGTTTCCTTAACTATAACTTCGTTTAATAAATAAAGTGAATTCAGCTATAATTAAATACTAAAGCAAGGTAAATTAGATATGCTAAGTTAGATATGAAGATACCAAATACTACTGTAAATATATCACTTTACTGGTGAGTTAATTTCACTGAAAAACAACTTCTCAGAATAACTTACACTGGATACTCGATAAACGCATGTTCACAAGGAAGAATAGATGAAGACTAAGAGAGAGAGAATCACCCATCAAAAGATTGAGCATGAGCAAACGTGCACACACACACACACACATATATATATATATATATATATATATATATATATATATATATATATAATATATAAATATAATATATAAATATAATAAAAGACCGCCTATAACCTTTGTTTTAAGGTGCAATGAAACACAAGGAGATGATGGCACTCGTAACAGTGCCTTCTCCATTCGATATACCTGAAACCGATTGCTCAAGTGCCTATCCCAATTACGCACATTCTTATCTCAAATTCACCGAATACCGAATATTAGTTTTATTTTGGTTATTAGGCGTCGATGTAAAAAAATTGAAACCTTTATCAGTTTGACAGCATATAGAATTAATGGTAAATGTGAGCAAAACCAGTATGTTTTAGTTTAGCCACCAAAAACCTACCAGGTTCCTATACTCATGAAAACCTTGCAACTGTACTGATTTCTATATTGCAAGAATGGTCAATAGAGAGCGATCGTGTGCCTGCTGTTGTGCACGACAATGGCCGTAATATTACTAAAGCTGTTCGCTTTCTCAAAATGACTTTTGTTGCTTGTGCGAATCATACTTTAGCACTTGCTGATCCAGAAGGAACATAATTTACCCGTAAACAAACTTATAAGAGACGTTATCACCCGATGGAACTCTACATTTTATATGCTACAACGACTTCTTCAACAAAAAATTGCAGTTGTTGCATGCGCCTCGGACTATGACATACCAACCCTCAATAATCATCAGTGGACTCTAATTCAGCGTGTCGTAAAGTTTCTTAGCTCATGTGAAAAATTAATGAATGACTTTTCCTCTGATTCTTCTTGTCTTTCCATGATGTCTCTCGGTGTAACTGGTATCGTGGTATTTATGCGTAACATAACTGATGATGCTATGATACTATGAAGCCGATTGAATAGAAAATTTACAGAATCGCTTCGGGCAGTGGAAGACAGACATTACTTGCATGATTGCTCAGGTTTTAGATCCTCTTTTCAAATTTGCTTGCATTACAGTGCCTGAGTTTGTAGAAAATGAGATAATCACTATGTCTGCATCACCTAATGCTAATCTTACACGTAATATAACTCATGGCGATAAAGCAACTGCTTTTGTTTCGCGAGAAGATCAAGAACCTTCGAAAAAGAAGCCGAAGGTTAACTTAAGGTTGCTATGACTTAACAATCAGATGTGCCTCCACCTATCAAAAGTAGCCAGCAAAGTTGTCAAACAGAATTAGACATCTATTCAAAGGAGCCACGAGTCAGTCGCGACACAAACCCTTTTGACTGGTGGCGCCAAAACAGCAGTTCTCGCTTACATCAGACCAGGTCTGTCGGTGGAGCCACCAGCCTGACCTTAGTGTGAAAAGAGAGCGTCCGAGTGATGGAACGGTCTGCAAGATATATATACAATACAGTCCAGTGGCGACTCCTGCACTCGGGCTTCTCGGGCTGAGCCCGAGAGGCAAGGGGCAAGGAGAAGCATGAGAGATAAAATTGTGCATTTATAGATTTAAGTTTTAAAAAAGTTTTAAATACAAATTGTAAAAATGTTTTTTGGCTGGTAGTATGTTACTATTTTTCTGTCTAGCCTTCGTCACGCAAGCAAATTTTGAACGCATTTAGATACCCTTACTACCTATAAAAAACTATATTGACACATTAAGTTTTCGTGTAATCTTTCAAGATCCTTTGCTCGGGCGGGCGCAAGACATTACGCCCGAGAAAGTATAAGTAATATCGTATATTTAAAGTTCTTTTAATGAATAATTATTTGCTTGCATACGGTTACATAATAGTCCTTCTTCTAATTCTCATTAAATAAAATACATTTTTCCTCCAATTAATTTTTTTTATAAAGAAAAAAAACATTTCAACTCGGGCTTATATCCTTCGGCCTTGTAGAGGTACAATTTTTAATTCTGGCGATACATGGTAACTTTTACGTTTCGATAAGCATGCCTTCAACTGCCTTGGGCGGCGGTGCAGTTCGATTTTTGTCGCAGTGTGAGTTTGTTCGCTTTTCTTAAATAATCTGATTTATTTTTAATATTTGTAAGTATTCTGAGAAGTATAGCCCACCCATGGAGAACATAGTGTTATTATTAAAAGAAAACCACAAAGCTGATTCAGCTCCTTACCATACCTGTAACTTCTGTTTCAAATGAAAGAAGTTTCTCTGTTCTTGATCGAATTAGATCATATTTAAGAAACACAATGGCTCAAGAACGGCTCTCGTCCCTGGCTAGGATTTCAATTGAAAAAGAAATACGTATTGATTTAGAAAACAAAAAGGAATTACATGACCGAATATTAAAGGAATTTGCTTTGAAACCAAGACGCTTGGACTTTATGTTCAAGTAAATAAAATTCAAATAATTTTTTTACCGAGGTATGTATTTATTTATTTTATTGATAATCTTAAGTTATTGTCATGCATTTAAATGTCGGCTCATATGTAGACTTGAAAATTTAAAAAGAGCCCAAGTAGTCTTGAAGAGCTGTAGTCGCCACTGCAACACACACACACACACACACACACACACACACACACACACACAGTGTATATATATATATATATATATATATATAGAAAATTTAAAAGTTCATTGGTCGACCATTAGTCCATATGACAAATACTGAGGATAGAAATACAATTAATGAAAAATAGTACAGTAATGTCGAAGTTCAATGGTGCTACAGATAAACGTTTTTATACCATGAATTCCATAGCTTAGGCCTTAGAAGACATATGGCAAGACTGATGAAAGGTTGATTGATTTTATAATTCTTTGCATTAGACTGTATTAAGCATGTCTTGTTACCTCCGGGAAGTTCAGGGCATTGTGGGTAGTAAACATTTGCGAAGCTGAGCATCTCTGAGGTAATTTATGTAGGAGTCTACAAGATCTGTTGTATCGCAAATTTAGGGTTCTGCCAGAACCATTTTTATAATTCACCCAGAGTTGTTGTCCATATATATTATTGCAGAAAGTACGAAAGAGAGTGTCTTTAGCTTCACTTGTACAGAACCGGAGTTCCTTGTGGTCATATTCGCTTTAGCACAGAGGCATATATATACATACACTTTTCCGATATTCCTTTACTTATTCATTTATAATTAAATAATGTTTTAATCATTATAATTTTAAATCTTTAATATTTTACTTCACAATTATCATTCCTTCATTTGGAATTTGATAGTTTTTTTTCAAATCTCGTTCCCTGATTTTATCTGTAGAATAATCTTGATTTCACAAATCCATTTTTGCTTTCTGCCCTTCTCGATTAATGCAGGTTTCTCACATCTTGTTCTTAATTACTTTGATCAGCATTCAGATCACTTATTTATATTACAAATACATCAATAATGATCTCTCTCTCTCTCTCTCTCTCTCTCTCTCTCTCTCTCTCTCTTTCTTTAGTTACCATATGTTCCCTGTTTCGGTGGATAATTATCTGCCCGCGCGCATGTGAAGTAAGTAATCCTTTTAATTGTATCGAAGTACTGTTGTTATTGTAATATTATACGTTCGTTAGGCCTTGGGAAGCATCCAACCAACCAACCATCCGCTCGTATCGCGGAAAACTTGGCTGCAGGCGAGGAGAGAGACGATATTTCGCCTCGCTTATTTTACTTATTTACTTAAGAATAATTTGTTATTGAGGCCCTACTTGCAACAATCTCCATTCTACGTCTTTACTGATGGAATGCACTTTATATCTATGCTTAATTACTTATCCTTGATTTAATCTCTCTCTCTCTCTCTCTCTCTCTCTCTCTCTCTCTCTCTCTCTCTCTCGCTGATTAATCTTATCTTTATTCTAAGAAGTTATATATATCAGGTTTGGGCTACGTCGTGGCCAATGTCGTAACACCGCTTCCCGGAGATCAGCGAAGTTAATTAAGCGACATTGGGTCTGGGTAGTAGTTGGATGGGAGACCGTCCTCCACGCCCAGATTATGTAGCGACCCGTGGTTCGGATCCCAAGTAAAGCTGTAGGTCCCCTCCGTCATATGACCTTAGATGTTGTGAAGGAGGTTAAACAACCCCAATAAAAAAAAAAATATATCAGGTTGTAATAAATTCTGCTGGATTAGAAAACGGACGATAGATAATAGAATAACCTCAAGATAATGTGAAATAGTTTTACAAATGTTGCAAAATACACGCGGCGACAGGTTCGCACAGGTTTTATCACGATACAGAATGATACAGAATGACTTAGGCTAATGTAGGATTAGGCTAATGAATATTTTCTCTGGTGTTTTTCATACGGTTACAACGCCACCCCTACGATATTACAGTAATTGGAAAAGACATGGAGCCCACGAAAGAGCATATTCGACATGTGATGCTGTATGAGTTCCATAAAGGATCTAACGCTAGTGAATCCGCAAAAAACATTCAAAGAGTTTATGGAAATGATGTGAACGAATGGATGTGTAGGAGGTGGTTTGAGAAGTTCAGAAATGGAGATTATCAACGAACAGGACGACCAAATGAGTTAGATGAAGAGTTGCTGAAAGCAACAGTGGACGAAAACCCAACGGTAACTGTGAGAGAACTTGGCCTGCAACTCGGCGTTAGCCATATGACCATTCATCGTCATTTGAAGCTGTTAGGAAAAGTAGTGAAAGTTGAAATGGGTTCCGCATGATTTGTCACAAGCGAATCTTCAACATCGAATCGATATTTGCACATCACTGCATTCTCGGCAACTGCAGGCACCGTTTTTGAATCGGATCGCCACTGGGTATGAAAAATGGGTCCTCTATAACAATATTAAGCGTCGACATCAGTGGCTTAGCCGTGAAACAAAGCCTGAACCTCAGCCAAGGAATGGACCCCATCCAAAGAAAATTTTGCTATGCGTTTGGTGGGATATGCAAGGAATTATTAATTTTGAGCTGCTGCCAGATAGCCAAACAATCACAGCTGAAGTCTACTGCCAACAACTCCAACGATTGAAGATGGCATTACAAGAAAAACATCCTGCATTAATTAATCGCAGAGGTGTTATATTCCACTAGGATAACGCGCGCCCTCACACTGCTCGAATCACCACTGCTCAATTGGAGGCATTTGGTTGGAAAAAAATGCCTCATCCACCTTATTCTCGGGATATCGCACCTTCAGACTACCATTTATTCAGAAGTCTGCAAGACCACCTAGATGGACAAAAGTTGCAATCCAGGGAAGCTATCGAAAATGAAGTGGTCGCTTTTTTTAACTCGAAACCAAGGGATTTCTTCGAACGTGGCCTAAAAAAACTTTTCTACAGGTGGGAGGAGGTTATAGAAAAAGAAGAGAATTATATTGATGATTAATTTGTCATTATGTCATTTAATTTTTGTGGTGAATAAACTAAAAATTCGAGCAAATTTGTCCTTATAAGTCATTTAATTTTTTTTCTGAATAAACTAAAAAATCGAGCCGAATATACTTATATTACAACCTTATATATAGGGCCAGCGAGAGCCCCGGGCCCCGGCGAAGGATTGGTATATGGGCCCCCCTGTTTACTCAATATTTTATTATGAATGTTTTTTGTGTACATAACAAGCAAACTGATTATTTATCTGTCCGTCACTATTCAAAACATACAGTATGAATAAACAACTGAAAAGAAAATGACCATTTTATTTTTCGAATCAATTATATTAATTGTATCACGATACAATTTACAAATGCAGTACCAGTCCATGCAGGCAAGACAATTGTTTACTGCAAGATTTTCATAATTAGAAGCGTACTTTCTTTGCTTTCTCTCTAGCAAAGTAGTAAATGATTCTGATGAAATTTAAAGTACGGGCTAACTGGCTTTCAATTACAATGGTTCCCAGATCTGTCAGTCGGTCTTGGGCATTGGTGGACCGCGGATAATATTTTATCTGTTTCAGTTTGACTATGATAATCTCTATAAAATGTATGTTCATTAATTATATTTCCTCTCTGTTATTTAATCAATTGAGGTCCGAGCCCCAGGGATTTAACCCGGCTTCCCCGTCCTCTCTGCGGCCCTGTATATATATATATATATATATATATATATATATATATATATATATATATATATATATATATATATATAACCCTTAGGTTGTACTGAGTATATTTGCTTACCTTAGGTAAGATTACAACATTGTAACTAACATATATTTGGGATGCCGAACATTATACGAGGTAATTCTTTTTGCATCCTCAACGTTTTGTCCTAAACAAAAACCAAAAACTTTAGTGTCTTATGTACTCGTATTTTTTATGTAATCTCCCGTTGATGAGAATATAGATTATACTGTATAAGAAGAAAAAGTTTCATTCCTGTTGTACTAATAATATTATAGTTCAGACGGGGGGGGGGGGGCTGCAGAAACTGACACAACGCTCAGGCCAGACGAACGCAGGCTATTCGCGCTAACTCCAGCACCATTAGGAGTCGAAGCCAACGTCAGTAGCTCAGTGAGTAACACTGTTTCCCTTTAAGCTAAGTGGAGACACCGAAGTCGGGGATTCAACTCCTTCAACTCCCGATGGTACTGATTAATAATGATCCAGAAGTTACGCAATGGGCCGCATTAGTTTAGCCTCAGCGCTGTGCAAGTTTCTGGCCCTCCTCACTGATTATTATAATTATTATTATTATTATTGAGGTCGAAACCCCGACAGTTAGTGTTTTCACATCGCTTACACTGAGTTATGGCCAGTGGTTAGTTCTGTCGTACAATATGTGCTGAATGTAAAAATTTGTGCCTAACCTTGATATATTTATTTCTCATTTTCCGCGTGGTCACACGCAAGAAACTAAATGGGAGCTTATTGAAGCTGTTAAGTTATTAGTCCATTTCAAAACAAAACAAAACATCTTTATTACGGATCATTCACAATACATAACCACTTAACTTAACATACATTTAATTACTTTAATTATGGAAGACAAAATTACCACTTTATTTTCAGTTACTGATGAGGAACGATAAACATAAATTTCATTTTAGCAACACTGAAGTTATTAGCTTTAATCTCTGCATATAATTTTCATGTATCTCATTAAAACCCTCAATGGACCTTCAATTCAAGGACTTACTGATGAGTACCATTAGCATATATTAAATTATTAATCCTTATATCACCTACTGAACATCCTATTCTATATGGCTTCATTAAGCAACAACCCCCTCCCTCCCCCAACCCTCCATATATATACACACAGTATATATATATATATGTGTGTGTGTGTGTGTGTGCTAATTTTTATACCTTTGTTTTGACGTTGTTTTCTTGCATTAATTCCATCCTCGTATTATTCCCCCTTGTTTTAAGTTCGCCTTTTTTGCTCGTGTTCTGTTTGCTGCGATCGCTATTTTCTTTTTTTCTTCTTCTTCTTTCGTTTATTGTTGTTGATGATACCTTTGTTCAAATGATTGTTTGTCGTGTAAAGACGAGGTGTTTAAAATACCGCACTCTCTGGCGCAGCAAGAGAAAGCATCCCTCTTCATAATTTATGTTGTTTACAGATAGATATCTTCCCTTTAAAAACGCTGAAAAAGGATGAAATATGTTCAAGCAAAGTGAATTGCGTTGTTCAAAGGCATTTACGGAATCGACGCTTCTCCTTTTCCTGATTGTGATACAGTTTTAACGTGAGTGAGCTACAAGAAGAAAGAAGGAGAGTGTTTGTTTCTAATTAAGAGGATGAATTTGTTTTCGAGAGGTTTATTAGGTTTTGGGTTCACTCTGTTATTTATTGGGGTGTTCTTCAGTACAAAAGTTTTAGTAAAGATTCCGAAGACACGGGTGCTGGAAATTAATTTTAGAAAGGGCGTAACTATGATAAAATTTTCGCCAAATATATTCCTTTTAAAAATCTATGAAGACTTTGAATGATTCTGAAAGACTGACTAGCATTGTAAATAATTTTTATGATCAACACTAAATGTTTTTTACCGTTCCACGTAAACTGCCTTAAATGGACTCCATTTTTCAGTTACTCCATTTTACATATTCAGTTTTTTGTATACAATAATAGGAAAACAAAGGACTGAATAAGATATTAAATTGCACACGCACGTCACAAGACAAAGATTACCAGTTAATATTTATATTTAGTAAGCGAGCTGGCGATTTAACTAACCATGAAAGTGCCGTCACTCGATTACTTCCCAGTTGTCGCTAGTCTTATTCTCATTCGTGGTCTGAATTAAATGGTCCTAATTTTGGAAGGAAATAAAATAAGGTCTGATGCAAATGAAAGCTGGAGGGGTATTTTTAATGAAAATTCTACTTAACTTTTTGATCGAGGTTGACGTATATACGTTCATCGCTCTACAGAAAATCTGATGTCTAAAATCTTGAAATTTAGGCTCAAATTTTAATGTCCATCACTTAATTAAATGACCGCACTCGAAGGGTAAAAGTGGGAAATATTACAGTGGAAATGGGAATGGATCAATTTTAGATTTACCTCATTTGAGATTCTCACTTTCCGGTTTCTCATTCTTGGACGAAAACTGGAGTGGGGATGATCCAGATTGCGAAGAGACGCAATGAGTCACTTATGTATTGCAGTTATATACGCTTTCACACCTCCTGTAACATTCATTCGCGCGTGACACACACACACACACACACACACACACACACACACACACACACACACACACACACACAGAACAAAAAACAAAATATCTTCAACTTCTTTAAACATCCGCTCATTAGTCTGTTACTGTACTGATATTTATGTGAACGAATTGAATATCAAATGAATTCATTGTTACTTATTTTATGAGTCATTCATGAGGAAAAAAATGATTCATCCACTCAGGAGATTCGTTTTTAAATATATGATATGTATGAAATAGGATGTTCCATTCTTTTCATATATTCAACATACACATTTTACATACATGATAGACGCACCTTTTACTCAAGAGGTGGTGGATTCAAACCCTGATGAGGGCAATTTTTCATATATATATATGTTAGAGTTAATCTGTGAAACCAGTCATTTCACGTAATGCCTAAAAATTTCAGACATTTCGCGTAATTCGATTAAAAGATTAATGACTTCGTAAAGGTTATGTTAGGTTAAGTTAGGGTGGTCAGGTTAGGTAAGATTAGGTTGGTTAAGTTAGGTTAGTAATGCGTATTACGAATGTTTCAGGGTCACAGGTATTACGCCAAATGCCTGAAATTTTTAGGTATTACGTGAAATGTCTGGTTTCACAAAACTATATATATATATATATATATATATATATATATAGGCCCTATGTATGTATGAGGATGGAAAATACCTCAGAATACGATGCCCAAAACTTTTTAATGCCTTGCCAAAAGAAGTGAGGAGCCTCCAGCACACCGACTTGAATAACTTTAAGAACTAGCTGGACAGATTCCTTTGCAAAGTCCTTGACCAGCCATGCGTGGCTGGCTACGAGGGCAAGAGGAGATCGGAAAGCAATTTTCTCCTTCACCAAATCTCGCAAATGAGGCGAGATGTTGCAGAAAGGTCGACGCAGGTCGATCCTGAACCGTCGTTCAAACCCTCATAAAACGAGAAAGATGCAATCCAATACAATCTCTCTCTCTCTCTCTCTCTCTCTCCTCTCTCTCTCTCTCTCTCTCTCTCTCTCTATATATATATATATATATATATATATATATATATATATAAGTAGAAAAAGAAAACTGTGTCGTGTTCCCAAATTAAAGGCTAAACAGAGAACATCCTCAACCCTGAAGGAAAATAATTTTGTTGTGAGAGGACCAAGACTGTTTAACCAGCTGCCCAAGGAACTAAGCAACACGAGTGGTGTTGCGGTGGACATCTTCAAAAGAATATTAGTCGTCTGGCTCAGAAAAATTCCAGATGAGTCGGGCGTACCTGGCTATATGAGGTGGAGAGGACAAGAAACCACCTCTCTACTTCACCAGGCCAACTCGAGAGGAGGGGCGACAAGCTTGACCTTCGTGAAATGAGGAATCATCGCACGGAATGTTTGAAAGGTTGAAAGGTGTGTGTGTATATATAATATATATATTATATTATATATATATATATATTATATATATATATATATATATATATATATATATGATACACACAGACCGTGCATGAAACAAGGAACTCTTCTGGGAAAATTAAATCCACTATAGTCCGAATAAGCAATGGTAAATGACAAACACTATATGTAGTTTTTTCTTTTTCATGATGTTAGCCCGACGTGGGCAACAGGTCACTCGCAAAGAGGCCCCAAAATATAGCTTTCTTCACCAGCTATCTGCCAAGCAGATAGGATCCAGCTTTGGAACAGGATCTAGGGCACTGCTTCTCAACCGGGTGAATGGTTCACCCAGGGGTGAATGAGATCAGAATGAAGGTGAATGAAAATTGTGAAAGAAGAATATACACTTTATTTTGTTGAAGCAGTTGTTGAAAACTAGATACTAAAAAGCATTGAATATATTCCGCAGTAAATAATTTTCATCTTTGTAGTTCATAGTGTGATAACCAAAAATAAACCATAATGATGAGCAATGAAAATTTAAAAGATTACTTTTTCCACTGTATTCGAAGTAGGGTGAGTGAGTTTTTGAAAAAAATGTTTAGGGTGAATGATGTCGGAAAAGGTTGGGAAGCACTGAATTTTTATAGGGTCTACAGCTACACCTAGCCTACTATATTCAGAATCTCAATATATGCAAGTAACTCGTTGCATTCACGTCGGATGTGTGTAACATATACTGTATATACACACACACACACACACACAGTATATATATTCGTTCGATCTAACTATTACAGTTGGTTTTCGAAAGATATCGAATAACAATTAGGGATATTTTTGTTCGAAAAACCCATTTAAATGAGGCAAGAAAAATATAAAAGTTTCTTTTTGATATTTTATATAATTTCTTATATGGAAATAATTTTCTTTTCCAGAAAACATAAATTTTATCATTCTTTATATACAAATTTATTGAGTCACTGTTTGATATATATATATATATTATGCAGGAAGGAGGGGCCAAGGGCAAATGCCCGCAAAAAGCGCCCCTCCCATAGAAGAAGAACTGAGCCAAAATCAATGTCTATGGTTTTTGAGATGCTTAGACACTCTGCGTTTGAAAGATGGGAGGTCATAAACAGGAGGAAAGATGGACTGAGGATGATTGTTCCATAGTTGACCGGTTGAGTCCAAGAAAGACTGAAAATACCGATTAACCCTTGCATTAGATAGTTGGACAGAAAAGGAATGAGAACGTGTAGAAAGTCTGGTACTGCGTGCTCTCCTTAACCCTTAAAGGTCGGGATTGGTGCAGGCTTCCGCGCACCCGGGAGACAAAAAAAAAAATTTCGAAATTCGCTCATGATTTGTGAACCAAGTCCGGCCGATAACGATAACTGGTTTGTCGACCCAGACGACCCTTAAGGGATAAAGGAGGAGGCATGTAGTTAGAGAGTTCAGAAGTGCAATGTCCGTTGTAATAGCGATACTAAAGAGAGAGAGTGAGGCAACATTGCGGCGAAGAGAGAGAGATTGAAGACAATCAGTAAGAGGCGGGGAATTGATGAGACGAAAAGCCTGAAAATATCGATTAACCCTTGCATTAGATAGTTGGACAGAAAAGCAATGAGAACGTGTTGAAAGTCGTACTGCGTGCTTTCCTTTTAAACCCTTAAAGGTCGGGATTGGTGCAGGCTTCCGCGCACCCGGGAGACAAAAACAAATTTCGAAATTCGCTCATGGTTTGTGAACCAAGTCCGGCCGATAACGATAACTGGTTTGTCGACCAAGACGACCTTTAAGGGATAAAGGAGGAGGCATGCAGTTAGAGAGTTCAGAAGTGCAATGTCCGTTATAATAGCGATAGTAAAGAGAGAGTGAGGCAACATTGCGGCGAAGAGAGAGAGATTGAAGACAATCAGTAAGAGGCGGGGAATTGATGAGACGAAAAGCCTTTGATTCCACCCGGTCAAGTACGGCTGTGTGAGTTGAGCCACCCCACACATGATAAGCATACTCCATACAGGGACGAACAAGACTCCTGTACAGAGACAGCAACTGAATGGGGGTGAAGAAACCGTGAAGGCGGTACAACACACCTAACCTCTTGCTAGCTGTTTTGGAAAGAGTAATGTGATCCTTCCAGGAAAGATCACGAGAAAAGGAAATGCCAAGAATGTTAAGAGAAGAAGAAGGATTGAGTTGTGTATTGTTCAAGGTGAGGTAAGATTGTGACAAGTAGACAGATGGAGGAACAGAGTTTTTGAGGCATTGAAAGCCACAAGGTTTTCTCTGCCCCAATCAGATATAGTAGAAAGATCAGAGGTCAGGTGTCCCATAGCTGTCCTACGTGAATCATGCAGTGACTAGTGACTACTGTGAGAGACGCTTTGGGAAGCGGGTGGAGAAGTGAAGAGTGGAATCATCGGCATAGGAGTGAATAGGACAGGAAGTGCGAATTAAAAGATTATTAATAAATAAAAGGAAAAAGAGTGGGTGACAGGACAGAACCCTGAGGAACACCACTGTTAATAGCTTTAGGCGAAGAACAGTGGCCATCTACAACTGCAGCTATAGATCAGCCAGAAAGGAAATTAGAGATGAAGGCATAGATAGAAGGATAGAAACCGAAGGAGGGCAGTTTCGAAATTAAAGATTTACGTCAGACTATCAAAAACTTTTGATACGTCTAGCGCAATAGAAAAAGTTTCACCGAAATCCCGAAAAGAGGATGACCAAGAGTCAGAGAGATATGCAAGAAGATCGCCAGTAGAGCGTCCCTTGCGGAATTCATACTGACGATCTGAAAGAAGATTGTGAGAAGAGATTTGTTTAAGAACCTTCCTATTAAGGATAGATTCAAAAACTTTGGAAAGGCTAGTAATCAAAACAATTGGGCGATAGTTGGTGGGTTGAGAGCGGTCACCCTTCCTTGGGACAGGCTGAATGAAAGCGAACTTCCAGCAGGAAGGAAAAATACCAGATGAGAGACAAAGACGAAAGAGTTTGCCTCGGCAGGGTGTCAGCACAGAAGCACAGTTCTTAAGAACAACAGGAGGAACACCATCAGGACCATACGTCTTCCTAGAGTTGAGTCCAGATGAGGCAGAAAAAAACATCTTTAGAAGAAATTCTTGACATAATAACGTCAGAGGGAGTAGGAGATGGAGGAACAGCACCGGAATCGTCCAGGGTTGAATTGTAAGCGAAAGTTTGAGCGAAGAGTTCAGCTCTGTCAGGAGAAGAGACGGCAACTGTGACGTCGGAATGGAAAAGAGGAGAGAAAGAAGAGGAAGTAAAGTTGTTGAAGAGGTTCTTAGCTAAATGCCAGAAAGAGCGAGAAGAATTAGAATTGGATAGATTTTCACATTTTTGTCGGATGAAGGAATTTTTGGCGAGTTGAAGAACAGATTTTGCACGATTCCGGGCAGAAATATAAGCTGAGTGAGAGTCAGGAGTCGGATGGCGACGGTACCTTCTGAAAGCCTCCTCTCTGTTGCGGATAGGATTAGAGAAAGTAAAGTTAAACGAAGGTTTTTCTGCATTTGTTGTAGGAATAGAATATGGAATGTACGCCTCCATGCCCGAGAGAATCACCTCTGTCGTGCGCTTAGCACACTCAGAAGGGTCCCGGCCACGGAAGTAGTAATCATTTCATGGGAAATCAGAAAAGTACTGCCTAAGGCCGAATTGGAGCAATAAGACAGGAAACAGATATATACTGTATATGCGCCTAGGTGATGAAGTGGTTAGCATCGCGGCCCCGGGTTCGATTCCTAGTGACGGCAGGCGACGCGCAGCTAAACCAGCTGTTCATCCTTCTACACAATAAAAATTGGTTGGTAGATACATGGGTACCCTGGGGAGCCTAGTGGTAAAATCGCTAGACTGCTGATTGGGATGTCGTGAGATCGTGTCCGGGCAAGGACTTTGTAGTTTCTGACTGTCCATGGTGGGTCGTGGTTCGGATTCCACGTTAAGCGGTAGGTCTAAGGTGGAGCAACAAGTTTAACTTTCGTCAGATTGAACAAATTCGGGCAGAAGTAAAACCAAGGTTAACCAAGGTTAGATATACGAAGTCTGTTCAAAACGTATCCGGACAGGGTGTTTATTTTCAGAACAAGGTCACACTTGGAGTTGTGATTGTGCTAAACATGTCTCTGCATGTCGAGATAAGTTGAATGATAGGGTTGCACTTCATTGGGTAGCGTCAGTCTGCTGTGGTGAGCCGATAAAGTTAAACGTGTTTTGTTTCGGGGCTGTTTCTTACGATGTCGGAAGGTGTTGAAGGTTGAAGGTGTTGTGCACCATGAATATGCTCGACAGGGACAAACAACTAACAAGGAATTTTACATTGAAGTTTTGAGACGTCTTCGTAAAGCAGTTTGGAGGAAATGGCCGGAAAAGTGGGAGTCCGGAGACTGGATGCTTAATCACGATAACGCGCCATCTCACTCGTCGCAACTTGCCCAGCAATTTTTGGCCAAAAAAAAAACAGTTGTAGGCACGGCAGCCAAGTACAGCAACCTCCATATTCGCCAGATTTGGCTCCATGCGACTTTTTTTTTGTTTCCGAAGCTCAAACAAACTCTGAAAGGACACCAATTCGATTATGTCGAGACCATTAAATGAAATTCGACGGAGCAGCTTTTGCTTTTGGTCATTCGGAAAAGTGCTTTCGTAAAATATTTCCAACAGTGGCAGGATCGTTGGGCAAAGTGTGTGGCTTCAGAAGGAGCGTACTTTGAGGGAGATTAAACCCCAAACCCTGTAAGTACCATATTCTGTATATAATCGCATCAGTCCGGATACTTTTTGAATAAATCACGTATGTATATATATATATATATATATATATATATATATATATATATATATATCGTAAAGAACGACGCTTGTATAGGAGATATTCCGCGCAAGACGAGAGAGAGAAAACGGAACAAATGAAAAAATGAAGTAACCACCTGGGAATCGAACCCGGGATCTTCCGATTGCCGGTCAGACGCGATACCATTACACCATGGACTTCACTCTTCCAAATGCCGTAATTCTTCTACATACTCGCAGAAACCAATGCCCCAAGGGGGCACCTCCCGCATGCCGTAACATTATATACATTCAACTGCAAAGAACACGCAGTATAAATAACGTAAAGAACGACGCTTGTATAGGAGATATTCCGCGCAAGACGAGAGAGAGAAAACGGAACAAATGAAAAAATGAAGTAACCACCTGGGAATCGAACCCGGGATCTTCCGATTGCCGGTCAGACGCGATACCATTACACCATGGACTTCATTCTTCCAAATGCCGTAATTCTTCTACATACTCGCAGAAACCAATGCCCCAAGGGGGCACCTCCCGCATGCCGTAACATTATATACATTCAACTGCAAAGAACACGCAGTATAAATAAACGTCGCTTGTATAGGAGATATTCCGCGCAAGACGAGAGAGAGAAAACGGAACAAATGAAAAAATGAAGTAACCACCTGGGAATCGAACCCGGGATCTTTCGATTGCCGGTCAGACGCGATACCATTACACCATGGACTTCACTCTTCCAAATGCCGTAATTCTTCTACATACTCGCAGAAACCAATGCCCCAAGGGGCACCTCCCGCATGCCGTAACATTATATACATTCAACTGCAAAGAACACGCAGTATAAATAACGTAAAAGAACGACGTTTGTATAGGAGATATTCCGCGCAAGACGAGAGAGAGAAAACGGAACAAATGAAAAAATGAAGTAACCACCTGGGAATCGAACCCGGGATCTTCCGATTGCCGGTCAGACGCGATACCATTACACCATGGACTTCACTCTTCCAAATGCCGTAATTCTTCTACATACTCGCAGAAATGTATATAATGTATATAATGTTACGGCATGCGGGAGGTGCCCCCTTGGGGCATTGTTTCTGCGAGTATGTAGAAGAATTACGGCATTTGGAAGAGTGAAGTCCATGGTGTAATGGTATCGCGTCTGACCGGCAATCGGAAGATCCCGGGTTCGATTCCAGGTGGTTACTTCATTTTTTCATTGTTCCGTTTTCTCTCTCTCGTCTTGCGCGGAATATCTCCTATACAAACGTCGTTCTTTACGTTATTTATACTGCGTGTTTTTGCAGTTGAATGTAGATATATATATATATTAGGGTGGTCCAAATCCATAGGGGAAATTTCAAAATTGTCTTAGATAGTCTCCACAAGTGTGGTTTTTGTCCATTTAGTGTCCACATGGTCTGTGCAAAATTGCAGCGTGATTGGTGAATATTTAGAGGTCGCCCCACTCTGAATATATATATTATATAATGTACTTTTTCTTCCGTAGGTCCGATGGCTCAAACTCGATCAATTCCAAAAGTTTGGCTTCTAGGGATGGCAACTGGAACTTTATCCACGTCAAGGCTCCCTACATGCCTTGACGCCCTCCTCTTGGGGCAATACCACCACATCAATCAAAAGCAAACCACCTCCGACAGTCTGAACCAGGCATGCCAGAGGGTGATTGAAGTCTGGACCCGAGCGCGGATCCCAACTCAACGGATCGACTCCTGTGTCCGTAAGCTTTCAAAGCTTTTAGACCGCTACAAAACACTCAAGAAGCACAGGACCAGGCAACGTGCCAGCGATAGAATGAATGGACATCTTCAAAGCGGACATCCAGGAACTGTTTGACATCGCAACCAGTGATGCCATGAGCACAATCGTCAACGTTGAGGACCGAAATTTCCTGTCCATGCAGCGCAAGGACGTCAATTCTTGCAGCATGGCTGGCATTGATAAGGAAACGACTACACAAGAGGACAGAAAGCGATCCAGAATGGAGAAGGAAGCCAAGAGGAAGGCAAGGCATGAAGCAACACAGAAAGATTTGGAAGAAGCAGGAGTGTCATCAATTGATCTTTCCTCTCTTCTTCTTCCCTTTTTTCGCAAGACGACGACGACTATAGACCATCGGTTCCGATTCCTTCTTCGTCTGAAGCTCCGGCACCAAAGCGTCCCAAGAACAAGGTTACGAACATTTTCCAATCTCCAGAAGTCATTGGAGCAATGGATCGCACCAATCTTTCTGACCGGAATGCTGTTTTCGTAACTGGAGCTGTATTACAGGCCTGCGGGGCATGATCTGTCTGGGATGACGTGCTCTCGGAGCTCTATTCATCGCTACAGAGAAAGTGGGCGAGAACAGGCAGCTCGAGAAGACCTAGAATCATTCTCTCTAGAAGACCCTGTCCTTCTCCATTGGGACGGAAAGCTTCTCCCCAGCATTGAAGGGAAGAAGACGAATGTGCATCGGATAGCAATCCTTATAACATTCAATGGACAGGAGAAGCTGCTTAGTGTCCCAAAGATGAAACAAGGAACTGGAGAAGCACAGGCCCAGGCATGCCTTCAAACTATGAAATTATGGAACGTGGAACAGCATGTGAGAGGTCTCATCTTCGATACCACTGCGTCAAACACGGGTTTACATCGCGGAGCCTGTGTCAGGATTGAAGAAGCATTGGGTCACGAGCTAGTTTGGATCAGTTGTCGACATCATATACTTGAAGTCGTACTTGCTGATGTCTTTGCCTCAATATTTGGCTCAACAGGAAGTCCTGAAACAGGCCTTTTTAAGCGATTTCAAAAGGAATGGCCTCTCTCCCACGAAGCATTTGTCTCAGCATCGGACAGCTTGTTCGAGAACCCTCAACTCCAAGAGATGAGAAAAGAGATGCTCACTTACTTACCTAACGCTCTTCAGGCAAGCCAACCTCGTGACGACTACAAGGAGTTCCTTGAACTATCTTTGCTCTTCCTGGGGGGAAAGACTGGTGGTCAACTCTTTATCCGAGCTCCGGGTCCCATGCACCACGCGAGATGGATGGCGAAGGCGATTTATGCGCTCAAAATCTACCTCTTTCACTATCAATTCAAGCTCACAGCACGCGAAGAACGAAACGTGACTCAGCTGGCTTTATTTGTCAGTCTGATTTACGTCAAGTACTGGCATGAAGTGCCAATGGGGACACAAGCTCCTCTCAATGATCTCAAAATGCTGCATCTTCTGGAAAAATATCCACACGGAGCTGCACAAGCGGCGAAGACAGCTCTAAGATGCCACCTGTGGTACTTGTCGGAGCATCTGATTGGACTGGCCTTCTTCGATAATAGGATCGATCCTGATACCAAAAGGAGAATGGTTCAACACCTCCAACATCCCCAAAAGAATGGCTGCCCCCGACGAATCGACATGGCGGAAGCTGGTGTTGAAAATGATGTGGCATCCTTCGTCACGAAAAGGACATTGACCCTCTTTGATGCCTTGAAAGTTGGAGGTAAGGAGGAAGCGCGCCAGTTACTTCAAAAAGATCCACGGGAATGGCCAAATGACAAGAACTACAGGGAACTTAGAGATCGCGCCTTAAAGATGAAAGTCATCAATGATGCTGCCGAGCGAGGTATTGCTCTCGCACAATGCTACAATGACACTGACACGAAACGAGACCAGAAGCAGTACCTCCTACAACTCGTAGCACCCACCGAAAACAGATACCAATACCATCCAAGGCGACTCTGATGCAGAAGAAATAATGAAGATACACCCATTATCATGTCCTATTGTCTTACTGTTTTCTTTCATATTCTTTGAGAACCAAAAAAAAATTTAGTTATTCAGTTGTCTATATATTTTCCCAAATTTTAAAAAAGGGGGCAAGTGGGGCAACCCCTAAATATTAACCGAATAACGTGAAACTTTGCACAAATACTGTCCACACCAAGAGGCATAAAACCAACCTTGTGGAGAGAACTTAGTCGATGCTTTAACTTTTTGGACCACCCTAATAATATATATATATTTATATATTTATTATATTAAAATTTATTATATATATTTAGGGTGTGACCATTGCCCTCCAAAATCAAAAAATGGTCCTACAATGCTGTTCAAAGTTTTAGTGTTGTGTATTTATCTAGGAAACACCCCTGTAAATTTTTTGAGATCGGTGCATGTTTGAGCTAGCACGTCGTACCAGCAAGTATTGCTATTTCAGCTTATGAACTTCGTAAATAAGTGTGAAAATAGCACATTTTATCAGATTTTCATTTCCGGGTCTGGAACGCTGACCCACAAATTTTCCACATATTTTATTGCATTTAATTTTAATGTGCTCTTTTCTTTTCCCTTGACAGTGATTGATGTTGTAAATAGAGAATTTAATCATGGATACACAGCAAGATGATGAGTATGTCAGAATGTTATTGGGCACCGTACCCCGAGAAGAAGAAAAGGAAATAAAGGGCTGCAAACTGCCAACTAATAGGCAGGTCTTACTATGTCTGTTAGCAAACCTTGGGATATGCATTGGGACCAGGCTTTATCTGCCACCATTGACAATGCGCTTTTGCATTACCAGAAGGCGAATGTCCCGACCATTACAGGCAGGAACAATATTGGCCGAGTGATTAAAACTTACTATGACAAAGACTACATGATGCTTATGAAAAAGAATGAGGATAGAAGACGGGCTGATGATCCTGGAATTATGAAGTTTAAATCAGAATTGAGCCTGACTATGAAATTTTATAAGAACACTGTTGAAAGACATGGCAGCTGCGAAAAAGGGGAAAACTCAGGCCGAACAAGATGCCATCGATACTGACATACTCTTTATGAAAAGCATGCTAAGTGACAGAGTAGCTACCTACTCTGGGGTAAACAAAGTACTCACAGAAAAGGTTCAGAACGACGAAAAGGCAGATGCGAAAGAGAAGCGACAAGAGAGAGAGCAATGTGATCATGCTGAGAATGTACAGGCTGATATTGATTCACCTATTAGCTCTGATGAGGACGATGACATTGATGAGGCCAGCACTGCTGAACCAAAGAGAAAACATCGGAGAACAGTGAAAGAGGGAGTTTCAATTTTTGTGCCCCATGATATTCTGAAGTCGGCAGAACTTGTTTCATGCGGTGTTGAAACAACATCTCGCCAACCCAGCTGAGTGCAATTGTGTACTCCCTTGTATCTGCATGTGGTGGAGATACATCAAAGCTGAGTCTAAATGCAAGGACGGCCCACCGATATGAGCTTCCATCGTGTCAGAAATAAGTTTAAAAATCATGGATGAATGGCAACCATCAGACAAAGTACTGGTGCACTGGGATGGTAAACTTATGCACACACTGGATTCCAAAGGCACTGATGACCGCCTGCCATTCTCTGTGTCAATGGCACAAAGCTTCTTGGAGTCCCACCTCTTCCGCATTTGACTCAAAAAGCTGGCTGGTTCAAGGAGACTTGATATCAACAGCAACCAAACAACTTCTGGTCGATTGGGAGTGTGAACAGAATGTCGTTGGTATGGTTTTGACACAACTTCATCCAATACAGGTAAACCTATTTCGAACATCAGCATGAATTTATCACGACATTAATACCAAAATACAGTGAATGATTTAACAGAAATCTGCAAAAAGCACGTGCCTGAAATGGTGGCCTTAAACTACAATTACATTTTTTTTTCAGGACAAAAAACAGCTGCTTGCGTCTCCCTCCAAAAGGAATTAGAGCGTGCCGTATTCTGGTGCACCTGTCGCAGGCATGTGGGCGAAGTCATCCTAGGTGTTTGCTGGGATTGCTTGAAAGTGGAGGGCTCTTCAAGTCCAAACATAATGGTTTTCCAGAGGTGAGTCATAAGCTTTACAAAATAACAAGGAATATTATTATCTAATGAACAAATTTAGTGGAATTTCTTTTATTAGACTTATAAGATATACTAACACCAAGCAAATGATCGATCATATCAATCTTAATACCCTAAAACAATATTATAGATTAGTACGAAATACAATAATCCCAATAATTGCATTTCTAGGTTTAAGAACCATTTCTCTCAACTGGCGTACAATGAAAAAAAGAAATACTACTACCCCGCAATGCCTGGAGTGTTTGAGGAGCGCCAGCAGGAGATGGCTGACTTCTTCCGTGAATCTCTAGCCCAACCATTTACACGTGGCGACTACAAGGAGCTGGTAGAGCTTTGTCTGCTGCTTGTAACTAAAGGATCCGAGCCAGTGAACTTCACAATGGTCTACCCCGGCGCACTTCACAAAGCAAGGTGGATGGCTAAACTGCTCTATACCCTCAAGATTGTTCTTTTGTCAGCCAGATCAAAGAGCAGTTTCCCAAAGCCGAGGTTGTGACAAAGTCAAATCAGCAAGTTAGAACGGTTTGCTGTGTTCACAGTCGCTGTTTATGTCCCATGGTGGATTGTTTGCCCCGTTCCAGCAAGTGCGCCACTGAATGACTTGAATTTGGTCGAAACCTTGGCTGAATTTGCCCCATATGACGCCACAATAGTTGACAAAGCACGTGTGGCACTCGGTAGACACACTTGGTACCTAACTGAGGAGTTGGCCCCACTGGCTTTGTTCTCGTCCCAAGTACAAGAAAGGACAAAAGAGGAGATGAGGAAGGCCCTTCTTTGCCATGAAGGCACTGAAGTTACGAAGAGAGTGGGGCTCAATCATGGGGGCTATGGAAAGCCATATCTTCCCCCTGTCCCAGAAAGTGGCACTGCCCTGTGGACCTAATTGGGCCTGACTCAAGCCGGTTCTTCACCATTTTAGGCATGCCCTATCAGTTTCTCCAGTCCAGCCAGTGAATGGGCGGATCATGACGACTACCTGAACATGAAACGGGTTGTGGACAAGCTTCAGGTCGTCAATGAGGCTGCAGAGCGTGGTGTAAAACTTTGCCATGACTTTCTTAATGTTGCCAGGGATGAGGAGCGCTTTCAAGAAGTCCTTCAAGTAGTTGAAAATGAGACTCCGCGTTCCTAATCAGCGCAAACGATCATCTGTTTCCGAACAGAAATCATGGTTTCTTGCTCTAGAGAAATAATACCTTGTGAATATATGATAAAACCCCTTAATGTACCATGAGAGAATAAGAATGATTAACTTTTTTGTGTTAGTGATAACAGCTTTTAATTAAGACAGGCAAATGATTTGTGTTAATATCCCTTATGATGGTTGTGTAATCTCATATATAGGCACATATGCCGTATAAGCAAAATCGCTATTTTTCAAATTGCTGGTGCTCACTCGAATATGCATGAATCTTCAAAAAATAGCACGTGGGTATTTTTTATGTCAATATGCAACACAAAATTTTGAACAGCATTGTAGGACAAAGTTGGGGCAACTGTCACACCCTAATATATATATATATATATATATATATATATATATATATATATATATATATATATATATATATATATATACCTTATGAACCTTATGTTGTTTCGTGCGTTGGTCTTTTCATATATAATATATATAGCATTTACGTGGTTAGGATAAGCGTTATTATTCGCTTGTTGAAGTACATATACGTGAGAGTCTTCTCTGAGATTAAAGAAAATCGTCTGGCATTATCCAGCATATCATCATTGAATGATGCCAGTGGTGCTTCTTTTTTTTAAGCTTTGAAGGTACAATACATCGAAAAAATTTTGTGATCATTTCTAAAAAAATGAATTAAATATGGTACTCACAAAATTTATATTGGCTGAACGCCCCAAGAAATAGTTCCAACACAATTTATGGACATAGCTACATATATAAGAATTTAATTCCTGATATATATATATATATATATATATATATATATATATATACAGGGCGTCCCAAAAAAATGTATACACACTTTAACAGCTGATAGCTCAATTGATGTTTCTTTCTTTCCAAGTTAAACCATTAGAATTAATAATGGCAGTCAGACTAAGCTTTGAACAAAGGAAATTCATTCTAAAATGCTACGGAAGTGTGAAAACGCAGTTGAAGTGCAAAGACAGTTTAGGAGGGAGTTTCAAACAGATCCACCAACGCGACTTACCATCACTCGAATTAGAAATAAGTTTGAAGCCGATGGAACTGTTCAGAATGTCCACAAGAAGCGTTCCGGAAGACCACGGACATCGACAAGCCCCACAAAGCAAGAAAGAGTACTGGAAAACGTATCACCAAAGTCCAAGAAAATCTGTGCGGCAAGCGAGTCGTGAGGTAGGAATTTCAGAATCGTCTGTCCAACGCATTTTGAAGCGCTGTCAATGGAAAAGTTACATTCCAAGATTAGTCCATGCTATTAATGAAGATGATGATCCGGACCGAAGAGTGGAGTATTGCGAGTGGTACTTGGCACGATGTGGATGTGGATTGGACGAAGGGGTTTCGTAGAATACCCTCCGCGTTCACCAGACCTCACACCACTAGACTTTTTTTATGGGGATACTTAAAAGACAAAGTCTACGCTATAAAACCTGCAACAGTCGCTGAATTGAGAGCAGCCATTGAACGAGAATGCACACAAATACCAAACGAAATGTTTCGTGATGTTTGCGATTCCATTGCTTCGCGTTATCAGCAGTGCCTGGACCAGAACGGACGTCAGTTTGAAAACAGGCGTTGACAAAACAATTAAATAATGTCTGTAGATTCTATTACATTTTGAAAATGAAATGTATTTTAATAAACACTGCCTTTATAAGTATTTAAAGTGTGTATACATTTTTTTGGGACGCCCTGTATATATATATAATTAACGTAAAGAACGACGCTTGTATAGGAGAATATTCCGCGCAAGATGGGAGGAGAGAGAGAGAACGAAACAAATGAAAAAATGAGGTAACCACCCGGGAATCGAACCCGGGATCTTCCGATTGCCGGTCAGATATGATAACCATTACACCATGGGCCTCACTCATTCAAATGCCGTAATTCTTCTACATACGCGCAGAAACCAATGCCCCAAGGGGGCACCTCCCGCATGCCGTACATTATATACATTTAACTGCAAACAGGCAGTATAATTAACGTAAAGAAAGACGCTTGTATACAAGGAGTTACAAGGAAAAGAAGTACCTCAAAAGGCCTTGCGGCCCATACCGAGGAGGTACCAATGGCAACGGGTGCCAGGGAAAATTTTGTCTTTCAACTATCCTAGCAGTAGTAGAAAACTGGATAGAAAAGTAGAAGGCTCTCTCCCCACCCTCCGCTCCCTCCCTGCCAGAGGCAGGTACGGAAAAAGGTTGAAGAAAATACCTTGACCCTGGAAAAGTAGCCAAGGAAATTTTACAGGAAAGTGGAGAATATATAAATAGCTCTATATTTAGCTTGCTCACAGAGACCGAGCAAGCGAACTCCTGCAGAGTTTTCTGAGGTTTTAATGTTAAACTATGAGTGTTCAGTACTTTGTCTAGCCTATTTTTAAACAGATTTACACTTTGACTGGAAACAACTCTGAGGGAAGTTGGTTCCAGATATTAACTATTTTATAGGAAGAGAGAGAGAGAGAGAGAGAGAGAGAGAGAGAGAGAGAGAGAGAGAGAGAGAGAGAGAGAGAGTTACAAGGAGTTACAAGGAAAAGAAGTACCTCAAAAGGCCTTGCGGCCCATACGAGGAGGTACCAATGGCAACGGGTGCCAGGGAAAATTTTCTACACTCAAATAGTGTGCAAGATTTGGTCTAACCTTTTCTTGAACTGATCCACGAGGAACTGTTCCTGTTATTAAAAGTTTATTTTTCTTTCAACTATCCTAGCAGTAGTAGAAAACTGGATAGAAAAGTAGAAGGCTCTCTCCCCACCCTCCGCTCCCTCCCTGCCAGAGGCAGGTACGGAAAAAGGTTGAAGAAAATACCTTGACCTGGAAAAGTAGCCAAGGAAATTTTACAGGAAAGTGGAGAATATATAAATAGCTCTATATTTAGCTTGCTCACAGAGACACCGAGCAAGCGAACTCCTGCAGAGTTTTCTGAGGTTTTAATCTTAAACTATGAGTGTGTTCTGTACTTTGTCTAGCCTATTTTAAACAGATTTACACTTTGACTGGAAACATCCTCTGAGGGAAGTTGGTTCCAGATATCAACTATTTTACAGGAAAAGAAATTTCCGCAGACTGAGGTCCTAAATGTCTTTACACACTCAAATAGTGTGCAAGATTTCGTCTAACCTTTTCTTGAACTGATCCACAGAGGAACTGTTCACAACTTCCGAAGGTAACCTGTTCCATGTGTCACAGATCTTATACGTAACGTAATTCCCACACACACTAGTCCTAAACCGTTTCAAATCCAACTTCCAACCATTGTTGCGAGTTGGGTTATCATTTAAACTAAACATACTTCTAAAATCGACATCGTTGAACCCTCGTAAGAGCTTGAAAACCTCGATCAGTTGACCGCGCAGCCTCCGAGTTTCAAGCGAAAACAAGTTCAGGGCGCGTAACCGTCGATTGTAGCCCATATGCCTAACGGAAGGGATCAACTTTGTGGCCCTCGCCTGCACTCGCTCCAGCCTCTCAATATCTTTCCTGAGGGTGGGCGACCAGAACTGCACAGCATACTCCAGGTACGGCCGAACAAGGGAATTGTACAGTGAGAGCACAATCTCCTTGTTCCGAAACTGAAATTGCCTCCTGATATAACCCAATAGTTTCTGGGCTTTCTTTTCCATCTCTACACACTGTTTCGTAAACTTAAGGTCGCTGCTAATTAGCACACCCAAGTCCTTTTCTAAATCAGTCACCTCGATATTACTGCCCAACATCGAGTAGTCCGACTTGGGATTGGCGTAGCCAATGTGCATCACTTTGCATTTACCCAAGTTAAACGGCATTTGCCATTTTTCGGACCACTCTCCTATCCTACCTAGGTCCGCACGCAGTCCTCGATCGCTTCGGGCGTCCCAACATTGGCCCCAAGCTTGGTGTCATCAGCGAATTTGGCGATCCGACTGACGATGCCACCGTCGATATCATTTATGTAAATGGTAAAACAACAGTGGCCCCAAAACGGAACCCTGAGGAACCCCACTAGTGACCGAGGCCCAACCCGAACTAGCCCCTTTAATTACCACCCTCTGCCGCCTATTCCTTAGCCAGTTTTCAATCCACCTACCTATTTCCCCACCGATACCCAGCGCGCGCACTTTCGCCATTAGCCGGCGGTGAGGTACCTTATCAAAGGCTTTCTGAAAGTCGAGATAAAGTATATCAATCGCCCTACTCTTATCGTACTCACTCAACATGACGTGGAAAAACTCGAGCAAGTTGGTGAGACACGACCTATGCCGTCTAAACCCATGTTGGGAGTCCCCAAGCAGCTTGTAGGAATCCAAATGGTCAACGATTCTATCAGCTATTATCCTTTCTAATAATTTACCTACAACTGAAGTGAGACTAATAGGACGATAGTTCCCTGGACTTTCGTGATCCCCTTTCTTAAAGATAGGGGTCACGTTGGCCTCTCTCCAGTCACCAGGCACCTGGCCCATCTCCAACGATTTGTTGAAGACTGTAGCCAGGTGGGGAGCCACCTGGTCGCGCACTTCTCGCAAAACACTGGGGAGAAACTGGTCTGGCCCAGGAGCCTTAAACGCGCTCAGTTTGTCTATTCTATGAGCAACGACTGTCGCGGTACATCTAACACTATCCAGGTCAGCACCTTCGTGCCTCACAGCTGGCTCGGGGATGACCCCCTTGGGGCATTGGTTTCTGCGCGTATGTAGAAGAATTACGGCATTTGAATGAGTGAGGCCCATGGTGTAATGGCTATCATATCTGACCGGCAATCGGAAGATCCCGGATTCGATTCCCGGGTGGTTACCTCATTTTTTCATTTGTTTCGTTCTCTCTCTCATCTTGCGCGGAATATTCTCCTATACAAGCGTCGTTCTTTACGTTAATTATACTGCGTGTTTGCAGTTAAATGTATATATATATATATATATATAATATATATCAGGGTTTCGGAGCCGGAACCGCAGCCGGAGTCGGTGGAGCCAGTGAATTTTGCTTACCTGGAGTCGGAGCCGGAGCCGGAGCCAGAAACCTTGAAAATACGGCTCCATGGTCTGGCTCCGGGCGAAGATTTGTCTTAACAACACTTAATTATATAGGTAAATTTTTTTTTATGGCGGTGGAGACCTTAGGTAGGTAGGTACTAACTATTTATCTAAGTAGGTAACTACCTAGATACATACCTAGTAAGGTTGGTCCTTCTGACTTGGATTGAACTATTTTTATTTTTAGGTCAATTATCTTGTATTGCTAAATTTCTTTTTTTCAGATTCTTTGTAATTTGTACTTGATTCTTTAATTATAATTATCAGTCTATGACCCTTCATAATGGATAGAGATTCAATAAAGAAGTCTGATATATTCAAGTATTTTACTGAAAGTTCAGATAAGAAACACTATGTTTGTATTTGTGAAGTTTCTGATGCTTCGGGAAATATTTCAACGTGTGGAACTAAAATTACCAAGCCTCAAAGCAAAAAGCCTGATGTCTCCTCAAGAGCATATAATTTGAAAAGACACTTGAGTCGATTACATCCTGAAATATCAAAAATGATGGAAGAAAAGAAGCAAATGCTGAGCTTTCAAGACCCAGTACTTCTGCCAGTTCAAAAACTAAAGCAAACCAGCAAAACATTACTAAATTTTTGATGTCTCAAAAAGTCACTATCTCAATGACTACAGATAATTTTAAAAATAGCATAATTGAGTTAGTTGTTAAAGATTCTATGCCTCTATCTATGTTTGAAAAGTCAGCTATGCGCAGTCTACTAGAAGAAATGGCTCAGAAATTCAAGATTAGTTTAGATAAAGACAATATCCGTCATTTAGTGATAGAAAAATCAAAAGAAGAAAAATTTGCTCTCAAAGAGCAATTAAAAGGGCGCTTCATATATTTAAAAGTTGATGGTTGCACACGAATACGGACACATTATTTTGCCATCAATGTCCGATTTATTGATGATGATAATAAAATCCTCACCCGCACTATAGCAGTAAAAGATACACATGCTCAGCAAACTAGTGACTACCTGCATGATCTAATTATGAGAACTCTGGAAGAGTACGGCATACCGAAAGAATTTGTGCTCTGCATTGTCAGTGATAATGCATCAAATATGATTAAAACTGTTGAGAAGTTGAATGATAATCAAGAGGCAACTTCAGAAGATGATATACAAACATTTGGTGAACATGATGATGATTCAACAGACACTCAGGAAGTGGCATCTTGTGTAGAAGAAATTGACAGTATTGTATCTGAAATTTCACACTTCTCCAGAATCAACCACATGCGTTGTGGTGCACATACCTTGCAACTTGCTATTTGCGATGGATTGAGAGATAAACATGCTACCTCTCTCATAGGTAAGTTGAGACAGGTTGTAGTAGCAGCAAGAAACCCAAAAGTGGAAGAAATAATTAAAAGACGTGCAGGCAAGGTTGCTATTTAGATCAACCTACTCGATGGGGCAGCACTTATTTAATGATAGAGCGCTTATTATAATTAAAACCTGTACTCTTGGACATGGCAAATTCAAATGTGAATCTTTCAGAAATAATGGGAACAAGCAAGAAGATTGGAAAGAGTACTGTACCAGCCATATATAGTAACAAAAAAAATTCAAAGTGAAGATTTGACTCCCGGTCAATTTTTGAAAGAGTGGAAATCTTTGATGTATTTTCTTTCCAAGATAGAAGGCACCATAGCTGATGACATTAAAAGTTCCATGGAAAAGAGAGAAAATATTTTACTTGATAATGAAGTATTGCTTGCTGCTGTTTATATAGATCCTAGATATAGATGTTATTAACATCTGAACAGGTAGTTAAAGCCAAGGATGCCCTATGCAATATAGCAATCAGAATGAAAAGTAACCTAGACCTTTCAAATAAAGTCTCTCTATTAAGAGAGGAATGTGGAACCGAGATTATTGCATCATCATCAAATTCATCATCTCCTTCCACCACTTCTGATGTCAGCGAGTTTGATTTTGAAAAAATTATTGATATTCAACATGGTAAGAAATCAAAACGTCCTCGTTTAGAAAGTGAACTAATACCACCTCTCAGTCCAATGTGTACCCTCAAATTGCAAGTTGAGGAATCTTTTCCTGAGATTGAAAAATTTGACCGTTCGTCAAAACTGTCTTTTGAACAAGTAATAGAAAGGTATCCTAAAGTTATAAGAGATGTTGCAAATCTTCTAGTAGCTATGCCTTCAACACAAGTCAGTGTTGAACGGCTTTTCAGCACTGAAAATTTTAAAATCTGATTTAAGGGCACGTATGAAAGAAGATATTGTTGAGGCTATGTTATTTTTAAGAACAAATGTTTATAAGTAAACTTAGATAAATAATTTTAATTCATAATTTTATTTTATGGAAACAGATTTACAAGGAGAATATCTTGATTTTATGTTTAAAAATTAGTTTCCTACCTTAGCTACATCAGTAAAAATTTCTGCAAAAGTTATTATTTTGCTTTCACTTTTTAATACAAGGAGTATTATGATTTATGATACTGTAAATGTATCATTGAATTTGCAAACTTTTTAATTTTTTAATATGTAGTTTGAACTTTAAAGATAAAGTCTGATTTAAGGTTACACTTAAAAAAAATATAATTGAGGCCATCTTGTTTAAAAAAAAAAAATTATAAATAAACTTAGTAATTTTCATTTTCAATTATTTTAAGGAAACAGATTTACAAGAAGAATATCTTGATTTTATGTTTAAAATTAGTTTGATTATACCGGGTGTCTCAAAATAGATGGAACCCATTGGCATGATAATAATTTATTACTCAGAAAATAAACTCCAAAAAAGATTACATTTCCTGGAAGCTGATATGATAACAATTAAAAACTGAAGATTTGAGGTCTCTAGATCAAAGGATACATTTATTAGAGCACATGTTCCAAATGACCGCCGTTGCGCTGCAGACACACTTGAAGCCGACGAGCGAAGTTGTCAATCACCCTGACACCTGCACAGAGTGCAAGGGCCTCTGAAGCACCTCGTCTGGGGCTTGTGTGCCCCAGAACACATTGTTCTTGCTATTGACATACCCACTGAGCAAGAAGTGTGCTTCGTCGCTGACCAAACATCATCAAGAAAGTTAGGATCCTCTTCGATCTTGTTCTCGAACCACCGGCACATCACAACACGTTTTGCCATGTCAGCTGGTGTGAGTTTATGCTTGATCTGGATCCTGTATGGGTACAGCTGAAGATCCTTGATCAAGATTCTTTGCACTGACGCACGTGAAAGACCCAGATCTTGGCAACGTCTTCGGATTGACTTTTTCGGACTCCTTCCGACAGAATCTCTCACCGCATTCACATTGTCAGGAGATCTTGCAGTCACCTTCCTGCCAGATCTGGGTGTTTCTGCTTTCTTGTTGAGATTGTTTACTGATCCTGTGGCTTGAAATTGTGTGCCCAACGATAAATTTGGCTTTTCTGGGGATAATTGTTGAAGTTGAACTTCCTGCGAAATTTCGCTTGCACAGTTTTGAATGATTTCGTCTCCAAATAAGTAGTGACGCAAAATTTTTTTTCCTCCTTTGTCCAAGGCATTTTGATTGATAATTATTAGTTGTTATCGTCTCCTCTCTTCAAATCTGAGAAAATAGAACGAGAACATTAATATTGGCAGAATTATTAGCAGTGACATGGGTTGCATGTATATTGAGACACCCTGTACCTTAGCTAGAATAAAAAAATTTTGCATTAGTTTTCATTTGTTAATCCAAGGAGTAGTATTGATTTTATAAGCGTAGGGTAAATGATTTTGTAAATTTTCTTTTATAATATGTATTAGTAGTTTGAACTTTTGACTTAGTTGAATTGCTTTTGTTAATTAAATTACAAAACTTTTTGACTAAAAGAAAATCTCTTTTTAAGTAAATAATATAACCTATTAAAATTTAAAAACTGAATTTTTTAAATATTCAGCTCTTTTCAAGCCAAGTTGGCTTTCATGAAGCTTTCAAGTTTCAACACTTAAAAAAAGATGCATATATTATCTCAGAAAGTTTGATTGTTACTATTTTCCATACGAGAATTCTTAAGTTTGAACTTTGAACTAATTAGGAGGCAAGTTTCTCTAATTTATATAAACTACCATTGTTAATAAATATTTAATATCATTTAGTTTTCATCATTTTCCTTTAGTTATTTAAATAACTTCATTCTATCATTATATTTGCCTAATTTAAAATCATAAGAAATTTAAATTTGAGTATTAAAGTGATTTAATAATAAAATATTTTTGTGCAATATTTTAAATTGGACAATTAGTTATATAAATCTAGATATTTATTTTATAATTAACAGAATTTACTATAAAAGAGCCGGAGCCAGAGGCGGAGCCAGAGGCGGAGCCAGACTGTAAAAAATTTCTGCTCCGGAGCCGGAGTCGGAGCCAGAAGTTTTTTTACCGGCTCCGAAACCCTGATATATATATATATATATATATATATATATATAAAATTATCATTATCAACACCATTATCATTTTATATAAAATGGTTATATATATATTTGTTCTTTATGATATAAAAAACTCAATAGCTATTTCGCCTTCATTAATTACAATATACTCGTGTAATTAAAACATCAATCTATTTAACTAATTTCTTCCTATTTTGAGGTAAAGAAAATTTTATATATCGACTTAGGAAAACGTCTAGAGAGAGAGAGAGAGAGAGAGAGAGAGAGAGAGAGAGAGGAGAGAGAGAGAGAGAGAGAGAGAGAGAGAGAGAGAGAGACAAGGAAAAGAAGTACCTCAAAAGGCCTTGCGGCCCATACCGAGGAGGTACCAATGGCAACGGGTGCCAGGGAAAATTTTGTACACACTCAAATGGCGTGCAAGATTTGGTCTAACCTTTTCTTGAACTGATCCACAGAGGAACTGTTCACAACTTCGAAGTAACCTGTTCCACGTGTCACAGATCTTATACGTAAAGTAATTCCCACACACACTAGTCCTAAACCGTTTCAATTCCAACTTCCAACCATTGTTGCGAGTTGGGTTATCATTTAAACTAAACATACTTCTAAAATCGACATCGTTGAACCCGCGTAAGAGCTTGAAAACCTCGATCAGTTGACCGCGCAGCCTTCGAGTTTCAAGCGAAAACAAATTCAGGGCGCGTAACTGTCGGTTGTAGCCCATATGCCTAACGGAAGGGATTAACTTTGTGGCCCTCGCCTGCACTCGCTCCAGCCTCTCAATATCTTTCCTGAGGGTGGGCGACCAGAACTGCACAGCATATTCCAGGTGCGGCCGAACAAGGGAATTGTACAGAGAGAGCGCAATCTCCTTGTTCCGAAACTGAAATTGCCTCCTGATATAATCCAATAGTTTCTGGGCTTTCTTTTCCACCTCTACGCACTGTTTCGTAAACTTAAGGTCGCTGCTAATTACCACACCCAAGTCCTTTTCTAAATCAGTCACCTCGATATGACCCCAACATCGAGTAGTCCGACTTGGGATTGGCGTAGCCAATGTGCATCACTTTGCATTTACCCAAGTTAAACGGCATTTGCCATTTTTCGGACCTCTCTCCTATCCTACCTAGGTCCGCACGCAGTTCCTCGATCGCTTCGGGCGTCCCAACATTGGCCCCAAGCTTGGTGTCATCAGCGAATTTGGCGATCCGACTGACGATGCCACCGTCGATATCATTTATGTAAATGATAAACAACAGCGGCCCCAAAACGGAACCCTGAGGAACCCCACTAGTGACCGAGGCCCAACCCGAACTAGCCCCTTTAATTACAACCCTCTGCCGCCTATTCTTCAGCCAGTTTTCAACCCACCTACCTATTTCCCCACCGATACCCAGCGCGCGCACTTTCGCCATTAGCCGGCGGTGAGGTACCTTATCAAAGGCTTTCTGAAAGTCGAGATAAAGTTTATCAATCGCCCTACTCTTATCATACTCACCCAACATGACGTGGAAAAACTCGAGCAAGTTGGTGAGACACGACCTATGCCGTCTAAACCCATGTTGGGAGTCCACAAGCAGCTTGTAGGAATCCAAATGGTCAACGATCCTATCCGCTATTATCCCCTCTAATAATTATTTACCTACAACTGAAATGAGACTAATGGGACGATAGTTCCCTGGACTTTCGTGATCCCCTTTCTTAAAGATAGGGGTCACGTTGGCTTCCCTCCAGTCACCAGGCACCTGGCCCATTTCCAACGATTTGTTGAAGACTGTAGCCAGGTGGGGAGCCAACTGGTCGCGCCCCTCCCGCAAAACTCTGGGGAGAAACTGGTCTGGCCCAGGAGCCTTAAATGCGCTCAGTTTGTCTATTCTATCGGCAACGACTGTCGCGGTACATCGAACACTATCCAGGCCAGCACCTTCGTGCCTCACGCCTGGCTCGGGGATGATGCGGGTGTCCTCCCTGGTGAACACTCCCGCAAAGTACTCATTAAGCACATTGGCGATGTCCGCGTCGGAGGTCCGCAGAACGCCGCTTCGGCTTTCTACTATTAACATAACTGAAGAACTCCTTAGGGTTCCCCTTGCAGAGGCTTGCCACCCGTAGTTCTTCGTTACGTTTCGCTAGCCTAACCTTCGCCTTCACTTCCCTACACAGGCCGACATACGCTTCAGTGTTCTCATGGGAACGATTGGCCTTCGCCCTCCTATACGCTACTTTCCTATTTCGGATAGCCGAAGCGATGTCACGATTGAACCACTTAGGCTGCGTTGAAGCACGGGTGACCGGTTTTGAGGGTATGGCAGCAGACTGCAGCACCATAAACTCGTCCCGGAATGCACTCCACACTCCCTCAACATCGCCGCCGACCTCTAACCCCATCTCTCCTACGCTATCCCTGAGGCTAACAAAGTTCGCGCCGCCGGAGATCGAGCTTACTGCCTCTCGAGTTACTACGCTTCACCCGAGGGACACACACACGGAACCTAATAAGACTGTGATCACTCCCGCCCAACGATTCGTCAACGGTGAGGCCAGTGACGAGGTTGTCTTCGGTCGTGAATACTAAGTCTAGAACGCTTTCGCCTCGTGTAGGCTCGTTGACCCACTGACTGAGGAAGTTCTCATCAGCAAAGTCAACTAGCCTCCTCCCTTCAGCATCGGCAGTCCTGTTTTCCCACTTTATGCCGCGACAGTTGAAGTCTCCTAAAACTACACACACCCTATCCCCTAGCAGGCTACTGAGTTCGGTGTACAGGGCTTATCCTCCTCGAGGAGGAGATGCGGAGGTCTGTACACCAAGATTAACCTATAGCTCGTCCCTCCCACATTCAGATCGACGCCAAGCAGCTCCCGTTCCGACCGGAACTGGCAGTCAACCGGACTCAACGTGTCCCTGACGTATATTAGTACCCACCCCCCTCCCCACGGGTGCGAGAGAGAGAGAGAGAGATTGTCTGCAATGCAAACTAATGACAGGAGGCACCTAAATGGTTATGAGCTTGATCACACATTGATTATGATATGAGAAAACGAAGTATTATTGCTTCTACTGGCGATGAACTACGTATAAAAGGCTTGTCAGTTCATTGATCCTCTCCCCCCCCCCTCTCTCTCTCTCTCTCTCTCTCTCTCTCTCTCTCTCTATATATATATATATATATATATATATATATATATATATATATGGAATATCATGCATAAACAGGCAAAATTTTGCATAAAACAAAAATGCTCCGACCAGGATTCAAACCTAGTGCACTTGCTTTCTACTCGACACACACACACGAGGGGTGATCAAAAAGTTCTCGGCCTGACCTAGATATAATGCGTATTTTGAGATCAAATTTACACCATATCTAGTACAGCTATTGTTAAATATGTGTATAAAATACAAAAACGCTAATTAAAATATTCTTTGTTTTATATGTTTTAATGTGAAGCAATGTGATAAACTTTATGAAAATGGACAAATTTGAAATACGCGCCGTCATTAAATATCTCTCTATGAAGAATATGACTCCCAAAACGTTTTTGAAGATATGCAGCAAGCATTAGGAGACTCTGCCTCATCTCATTCTACTGTTAAAAAGTGGTGTGCGGAATTCAAAGGGTCAACACGTCGATCAAAGATGATGAACGGTCTGGACGGCCATCAACATCAACTTCTGAAGAAAATGTCCAAAAGTCAATGATCTTGTCATGAATAATCGCCGACTTAGTGTTCGATTTATAGCTGAGAATGTCGGCATTTCATTTGGCAACGCGCATTCAATATTAACGGACAAATTAAAGCTTAAAAAAGTGTCTGCAAGACGGGTGCCACGAATGCTGACTAACAACCGGAAGAGAACTCGAGTTCAAATTTCGAGACAGTTTGGACCTTTTCCAGCAAGATCCAGAAAAATTTGCATCTAGGTTTATTACTATGGATGAAACATGGATTCATCATTTCGATCTAGAGTCAAAACAACAAAGCGTGTCTGGAAACACTCGTCTTCACCAAATACCAAGAAGTTTCGTGTTGTGGCATCAGCTGGCAAGGTCATGGCCTCTGTTTTTCTGGAGGCAAAGGGAGTTGTACTCATTGAGTACCTTGATAAAGGAGCCACCATTACGGGTGATTACTATGCACGGCTAATGAGAAAATTGCGCGAAGCCTCGAACAAAAGCGATGAGGGAAGCTCAGTCGAGGTGTCCTGTTTCACCAGGCCAATACTCCTGCTCACAAGTCTGCAGTTGCGATGGCTGCCATCAGAGAAATGGGCTTCGAATTGCTTGACTACCCTCCATATTCGCCAGACCTAGCTCCCAGTGATTTCTATCTATTTCCAAATTAAAAGAACACCTCTGTGGACAGGGATTTTTGGACGATGATGAAGTCTTGTCAGCTGTAAATGTCTGGTTAGAGGACCAAAATGAAGACTTCTGTTTGAACGGTATCCAGAAGCTGAAAAAAGCTGGATCAAGTGCATATCCCTAAAAGGAGACTATGTAGAAAAAATATAATAAAAAACTATCAACTTGATTCGTCTTTCATTCTCAGGCCGAGAACTTTTGATTACCCTGTATATATATATATATATATATATATATATATATATATATATATATATATAAAGGGTGTCCCAAAAGTCTTGGAGGGTTTTATTTGGCTATAACTCTTTTGTTTGGGGATCAAATAAAAAAAGGTTTGTAACACTTGAAAATATATTTATTGCGATTTTAATTACAAATTTAATATCTGGTGAAATCTTCATTTTCATTGCGTAAATCTAAAATCGCATTAGCGTACGTTATCCGATTCTGATGATCTTGTGGTTTAATTTTTTGAGCAATTTGAATTTTGTACGGGTAAAGAGTGATATCCTCTCTTAAAATTCGATGTAAGGAATTTCTTGAAATGTTTAATTCTTGACTGCGTCGTCGGACTGATGTGGATTTTCCTCAACGCTTTCACGAACCATCTCAACCAGAGTTGGACTTCGGCTTGTCCGATGACGCCCAGTCCGTGGTTCGTCTCCCTGACCCTTTCCCATACGAAATTTAGTGACGTACCGTCGAATAGTTCGATCAGAAGGAGCAGAACGTGTGTTGAATTTTAATCTAAACGTTCTTTGAGCGGCAACAATGGAAGAGTTGTTTGTCAAATAAAGTTCCACAATAGCCACTCTTTGTTGCACTGTCCAGGATTCCATTTTCATTAATCGCAGCAAGGCTACTTTAATTGAAAAATAAAAATAAATAAATTAATCAAAAAAGAAAAAGGTTATAGCCAAATAAAACCCCTCCAAGACTTCTGGGACACCCTGTATATATATTATACACTATAATGACCGAGATGCCTTGCGCAGCAAAAGCCCCCGAAACATAACCTAGTGGGTATTGGGAGGGGTGGGTGTGTTACTAAAACCTTCCCTGATTCTCCCTTAATGTGTATACAAATTTGGTGCAGATTACCCTCGCTGTTTAGGCGTGTATAACTGAACATACAACAAACGGATAGACACACATCATCATCATCATCAGTATCATCTACACACACACACACACACACACACACACACATATATAATATATATATATATAATATAATATCTAATAGAATACAGATTTATAAGAAATAAAGGACTAACTTATTTATTTTTATTTTGTATAAAGCAAGTTTTCTTTATTTTTATGGGAGATTTGGTACGGAAGAGTTCCACCGTGCTTTGTCCTGAAAATAATCTCCAATTCTCATGAGGTTGAAGCACCTTCGGCACTTTAATCTCATGTACACACACACACACACACACACAGCACACACGGATGGTTGACAAAAGTAAATAGATATCACGATGTTTGTCTTCAGGAACACCAAGAACAAATGGCAAAGCTCAACAATGGAATACTAGAACGTGTATCAGCTTTACATAATGCAAAGGTGAAAGAAACACAATTATTGATTCGATAAATGGTATTTTTTATTGACTTTTATTATCAATTAAAAAATTATGGAAAAACCGAAGGTGTCTATTTACTTTTGTGAAACCTTTACCTTACAACCTTACAAAGGTTCCGCGCGATGATTCATCATTTCGCGAAGGTCAAGCTTGTCGCCCCTCCTCTCGAGTTGGCCTGGTGAAGTAGTGAGTTGGTTTTCTTGCGCTCTCCACCTCACATAGGCAGGTACGCCCGGCTCATCGGGGATTGTTCTGAGCCAGGCGTCTAATCTTCTTTTGAAGATGTCCACTGCAACTCCCTTCGTGTTTCTTAGGTCTTTGGGCAACTGATTAAACAGTTTTGGTCCTCTCGCAACAAAACTGTTTCTTTCAGGGTTAAGGATGTTCCCTGTCTCGCCTTTAATTTGGGAACACGACACAGTCTACCTTTCTACTTTCCACCGTTGTTTGGGGAGTTATAGGGTTCAGAATAAGATTATGGACTAGTTTCTCCATTATTTTCCAAGTGTAAATAATGGTGTATCTCTCTCTTCTCCTTTCCAGTGAATATAGTCTAGTTCGCGTAACCTTTCCCAGTAGTTTAGCTTTTTGCACTCATAGATCTTGACTGTGAACCTTCTCTGAATCCCTTCCAGCTGTCTAATGTCCTCTTTTTTATATGGAGATGTTAGGACTGAGCAGTATTCCAATTTGGGTATGATCAGTGTTTTCAGTAGGGGAAGCATTACATTCCTGTCCCTTCGTTTAAAGGTTCTTAATATCTGCCAGTTATTCTCTTTGCTCTGTTTACTGCTATCTTATTTTGTGTTTCAAATTTCGCATCATCAGTCATTACAACCCCTAAATCTTTTGCTCTCAATTTCTTTGAATTTCCTGTCCATTTGGGGATAGTATTCCATGGATTTTAGTTCCTCCCTTTTTCCGTACCGTAACAGTTGAAATTTCTGTGTTAAACTTCATGTTGTTGTATTCCTTCCGCTTGTAGATTTTGTTCATGTCTGTTTGTAGAGATCCTATATCTTCTGGGTTTCTTATTTTCCTACTGATCTTTGTATCATCCGCGAAGGATGTTACTGTGTTGTCTGAGGTAACGTCTTCATCTATGAATAACAAAAAAAAAATATATATATATATATATATATATATATATATATATATATATATATAAAGAAACGAGAAAAAAAAAAATATATATATATAATATATATATATATATATGAAGTTTAACACCGAGAAATTTCAGCTATTACGGTAAGGAAAAAGAGAAGACCTAAAATCCATGGAATATTATACCCGAAATGGACAGGAAATTCAGAGAAATCCCAGAGCAAAAGATTTAGGGGTTGTAATGACAGATGATGCGAAATTTGAAACACAAAATAAGATAGCAGTAAACAGAGCAAAGAGAATAACGGGTCAGATATTGAGAACCTTTAAACGAAGGGATAGGAATGTAATGATTCCTCTACTGAAAACCCTGATAATACCCAAATTGGAATACTGCTCGGTCCTAACATCCCCTTATAAAAAAGAAGACATTAGACAGCTGGGGGGATCCAAAAAGCTTCACAGCCAAGATCAATGGGTGCAAAGAACTAAATTACTGGGAAAGGTTACGAGAACTAGACCTATATTCACTGGAAAGGAGAAGAGAGAGATACACCATTATTTACACTTGGAAAATAATGGAGAAACTAGTCCATAATCTTACTTTGAATCCTATAACTCCCCAAACAACAGTGGAAAGTAGAAGCGGTAGACTATGTCATATTCCCAAATTGAAGGCGAGACAGGGAACATTCTTAACCCTGAAAGAAATAGTTTTGTAGTGAGAGGACCAAAGTTGTTTAATCAGTTGCCCAAAGACCTAAGAAACACGAAGGGAGTTGCAGTGGAATCTTCAAAAGAAGACTCGACGCCTGGCTCACAACAATCCCCGATGAGCTGGGCGTACCTGGCTATGTGAGGTGGAAGCGCAAGAATCTAACTCACTACTTCACCAGGCCAACTGGAGAGGAGGGGCGACAAGCTTGACCTTCGCGAAGTGAGAAATCATCGCGCGAAACCTTTGTAAGGTTATATATATATATATATATATATATATATATATATATATATATATATATATATATATATATATATATATTACTTTAGTTCAAATCTTTTCCTCTTTGTTTCTCTTCTCTGGTGTGTGTGTATGTGTGGATGTGTGTGTGTCTCTCTCTTTCTCTGTCTTCTTGGTGATTGATGTGTGATCGGCAGAAGTACTCGTATATTATTGGTTAGTTTGTACAGCAGTGCTAGTGTACGATGTCTGTGTGTGCATAGCATAATTGTCGAGCTAGTTTATATATTCCTCTCTTTCCTGTAAAATTTTCTTGGCTATTTTTCCGTCGCCAAGGTATTTTTTCAACCTTTTTCCGTACCCGCCAGGGAGAGAGCGGAGGGTGGAGAGAGAGTCTTATGCTTTTCTATTTAGTTTCCTACTACTGCTAAAATAGTTAAAAAATGAACAGTTTAATAATAGGAACCTCCTTGACGTTACCGAAAGGTCTTTGAAGCTTCGTCTTGTTCTTCTAACTCCTTGTAACTCTCTCTCTCTCTCTCTCACACACTCCTTTGTCTCTCTGTGTTTCCGTTGAGCTTCTATTATAACTTTATTAGGTTATATCCATTTTGTTTCATTAGCAATTCTTCATTTGTCTTCTAACTCATTTTAAATGTATATGAATGGAAGGAAGGTTAAAACTGTTACATTGGAATGTGGTCGTAGTTTTTGGTTTTTTAGATTTGCTTTTCGTTTTGATCGTACACCGTATAAGCTTAACAGTACAGTAAAGTACGTATGACGTGTAAATTTTAAACCGGTTGGTTTCCTATTACGTGTCAAAATAGATTTAACGAAAAGTCCCTCTTAGAATTGGGTTCCAAATTGGAGACCGCATAGACACTAACCGGTAACTTACTGGCTTTCGTTTTTGACCTTATATATATATACCGAAAGAGTGAACCTACACAGTCAATGTTAGGAACCGTTTATAACTTGGAACTTAAAGTTACAACAAGCTCTTTTACGTAATTCAGTGTAGAGGCTTTCCGCTTTACTCTTTACAGTCTACAAATTGAATATAAGTAATGTATTTTCCATATTAAAGCAGATATAATTCCAACTGGCAATAGAGCAAATTTGTGTAATTTACTGCGAATATATACAAATACTATTACCTGGATATGTTAAGATAATTAATTAATTACAAAGGAAACTAACATTAAATGATTACTCATCTTAACATATTCAGGTAATATATATTTAATATTCAAAGTTAATTACAGTTTAGTTTAATTTCTAGTTGGATTTTACTTGTTTACTCCATGTAGGCTCGTACGTGAGTTCTATTCAGTCTGGGCGTGAGGCTTTAGGTTTACTCCTGGCTTCTGGCGCCTTGTTAGGTTGGGTCAGCCATTCAACCTGTTAATGCTCGGGTTCAAGTGATCCTCGGGGTACTCTAACCCCGACACAGTGGGGAAATGAGTTTCTGAGCTGTTACTACCTTTACTATTATTTATAGATGTATTTTATCCACTGATGATGGGAGTAGTTACTCCCGAAACGTTTCATTTTAAACAAAACAAAACAAAATCCTTTATTTAGAAAGAAAATAAAACATACATGAAGTTGTACAATATTTTTTTTGTTCAATTTAGATATCTGATATGGCATTAACATATTCACAGCATTATAATCTGAATATGCCGTTGGAGCATGAGAGCTTTTGAGGCAAAATTAATGAAATTAATTTTATTTATGGCATGAAAGAACTGAAAATGCCAAGTAATATAATAATATTAATATAATAATAATTATAATAATAAATGTAACCCTTTGCAAATAATTATATATAATTATATACTCGTATATTAATTATTTTACATATTTTTAAATAAAATTATCAATTGTATATTTAAGAGATAATGAATGATGCCTAAAGAGAAAAAAAAATTAGGATAAATTATGAAATTAAAAGTGATTAATGAACTTATCATATTTTAGACAGTTAATTATAAAATGGAAACATAATTATTATGACAATAATGGCAGTGGTGAACTTGAACATCAATAGGAGCTAATGAACCACTTCTTTAGTGATTTGCGAAATGCATTTAGTGATGAAGCCTGTCTGATATTTATGGGAATTGCATTCCATATATCTGCTCCTTTGAAAGAGAGAGAGAGTGCATTTTCTGCAGTTTCCATTGTAGAGTTTGGTTTGCCTATAAAATGTTTGAGGAGTCTAGTGTTATAATGATAATGTATTTGATGGGGGGGGGGATGATTGCCTTTTGAATTAGTGATGTGCAGTGCTTTTTTGGATAACTTTGAACACGTCGACAGCAACATTGAATCTGAATAAGTCATTTAGTTTTAAAATATTCAGCGCTTTAAACACTGAGGAAATGTGAATTTGTCCGTTATCATTATTTTGAGAGGGTCCGCAGACATTTTTTATGAATGTCTTCCAAAAGATATAAATTTATATATTTTTATATTTATTATATGCAATACAATAAATTTGCGGGGCATTTGCTCTTGGCCCCTCCTTGCATAAAAGTTTAAATAATCTGAAGAGAAATCTTGATATTTCGGATTTGATCTGTTGTACATGATTTTTGAAGTTTAGTTTCTTGTCAGTTAATGGCAAACACCTTAACTTCATTCGTCTTTGCAACAGTAATAGTGTTCCCAATTTTTATTTGATAATTATAATTTGTATTTACATGTTTTGTGGTAATAATTGTATGAGATGACTTTGTTAGGTTCAATAAAAGTTTATTAGCACACACTCATTTATACACATTCTCTAATTGAATGTTCGTTTCATTTATCAGAATGTCTAAATTATGTTGGGGAAAAAGTCAGATACGACATGACCAAATCGAGGATATTGCCTCTTATTCCGTATATGTGAAATTTATTTAGTAAGATTTCACGCGAAAGAGCATCAAATGTTCTTCAGAAACTAATTGTAAATACAAGATGTTCTCCTCCAAAATGTTACTATTTTAAAGCCCTGTAAATATTGTTTGTCGTGGAACTAATTTTGAACGTGTGAGTCACAAATAACTTCGTTGAATTATCATTGGAATAAAACTTAGATTAATTTTAAGCAATATTTTGTAACTTTCATTCATGTTAGTCTAAAAATAAAAAAAAAGGCTTTTTGGGACACTGTCAAATAACAGGTCCTGTCTTAACTGGTCAAAATATTTTCTCTAAAATGCCGGTTACCCAGGAACAAGACTTTTCCAAGTATATATATATATATATATATATATATATATATATATATATTATATATATGATACACAGACCGTGCATGGAACAAGGAACTCTTCTAAGAAATTTAAATCCACTATAGTCCGAATAAGTAATGGTAAATGACAAATACCATAGTGGCCCGTTGCCCACGTCGGGCTAGCATCATGAAAAAGAAAAACTATGGTATTTGTCATTTACCATTACTTATTCGGACTATAGTGGATTTAATTATCCCAGAAGAGTTCTTTGTTCCATGCACGGTCTGTGTGTATCATAAAAAACTCAGGAAACCATTCTGAGTTCATTCCCATCTTGAAACGGACATGTTATGTGCCTTGAAAAGTGGACGCTCAATTCTGCCAGTTGAGGTTTAAGTTTTGGTTTTTGGCTAAAATATAATAGTTACCCTTTTTCTTTGATGTATTCAATCTTACGTGAAGACAGCGAGTCTTTTGCTTATATTGAGGTTCTAAATGTAGCAGGGCTAGGCTGCTTTAAACCCTAGATCCATGTCCCAAAGCTGGATCCTGTCTGCTTTGCAGATAGCTGGTGAGGGAAGCTATATTTATGGGACCTCTTTGCGAGTGGCCCGTTGCCCACGTCGGGCTAGCATCATGAAAAAGAAAACTATGGTATTTGTCATTTACCATTACTTATTCGGACTATAGTGGATTTAATTATCCCAGAAGAGTTCCTTGTTCCATGCACGGTCTGTGTGTATCATAAAAAACTCAGGGAACCATTCTGAGTTCATTCTCATATTATATATATATATATATATATATATATATATATATATATATATATATATATATATATGAGGAAGAGAGAGAGAGAGAGTTACAAGGAGTTACAAGGAAAAGAAGTACCTCAAAAGGCCTTGCGGCCCATACCGAGGAGGTACCAATGAAAACAAGGGGAAAATTTTCTACACACTTAAATAGTGTGCAGGATTTGGTCTAACCTTTTCTTGAAATGATCCACAGAGGAACTGTTCACAACTTCTGAAGGTAACCTGTTCCACGTGTCACAGATCTTATAGGTAAAGTAATTCCCCACACACTAGTCCTAAACCGTTTCAAATCCAACTTCCAATCATTGTTACGAGTTGGGTTATCATTTAAACTAAACATGGTTCTAAAATCGACATCTTTGAACCCGCGTCACGTAAGTGTCGATTGTAGCCCATATGCCTAACGGAAGGGATTAACTTGGTGGCATTCTTCAGCCGGTTTTCAATCAACCTACCTACTTCCCCACCAATACCCAGCGCGCGCACTTTGGCCATTAGTCGGCGGTGAGGTACCTTATCAAAGGCTTTCTCATCAATTGCCCTACTCTTATCATACTCACTCAACATGACGTGGAAAACCTCGAGCAAGTTAGTGAGACATGACCTATGCCGTCTAAACCCATGTTGGAGTCCCCAAGTAGCTTGTAGGAATCCAAATGGTCAACAATCCTACCCGCTATTATCCCCTCTAATTATTTACCACAACTGAAGTGAAATGGTGTTGTTTATAGAGGTTCCAAAGCCTCTCTTCCCACACATGAGGTAGCAGTAGGGTCCTAATAGTAAGAGTAAGGGGGGGTGAATTAGTATTTAGTCAGAGGAGAGCATCCTTAACCTAAGCTAAAAGGACAGAGTAGGGATGGGAAGGGGTCCTAGTAACCCTCGGGACAGGTTTGTACAATAGACTTCACCCGCCCTCCCGAAAGAGAGAACCTAAAGGAATTGGCAGCCAATTTCTCTAGAATCCCACGACTCGGGACCGGAGGGCTGTCACACCCCAAGTATAAAGTTTACAACACCCAGAAGGAACGTGCATAACCTTTATACCCCCTGCGGAGAGAGAGAGAGAGAGAGAGAGAGAGAACACTCTCGCTTGTCGTCGTCATCAATATGATGATGTGATGTAGTCACGTTTCCGTAAATACCCAGCAAAAAATAGAACGTTAACTTAACACCCAAAACATTAACAAAACGTTCTTCATGACGCTTATTAAATACTTTACTTCTTGCTGGGTATATACGGAAATAAGTCTTTCAGTTAACTTTACTGATTTTAACGCATAAACAATATTGAAAACAATAGTGAAAAATGGTTATTATTTATCCGCTTTAATCTGATATACATTTCCGACAATTTCACAAATCAGATCACACGCAACAAATCTGTACGCAAATCCTTTCACATAAAGGCTCTTGCAGATTTTTGTAAATGTTATATTTAAAAGAAAATAAAAAGGTAATATTTTTTAGGTATTCATCTATGAAAGACTTAATTATTTATATCTAAAAATGTTTTAAATTTTTTAAAAAGCGATTTCATTATAGGAATAATTTGAAAGTTTTAACAAAAAAAAAAAAAATTCCTAAAATAAGATTTAAAAAAATGGCGATGTATTATTCGTGGTGACAACTTCATTACATGGAATTATGAATTTAATTATTAATAGCTTTATTTTTGTGTATCGTGATTTTTAAAAAAAAAATTTTTTAAATTTTTATTGTCATTAATTTTGCTTTGACTGATTTTTCGAAATTTTTATTTTAAAATTATCGTGTTAATATGACCCATTTTCTAATTAATTTCGCTTCATGATGATGATGGTTTAAAAGGACTTCTAACGCAATTTATTTGCGTCCTTTTTTTTTAGGGGGGGAGAGGGGTTAATTACTGAACATTATTAATATATTAATATTTTTACATAAAATAAATAGAGTTTCATGCACCCAAAGCAACTTTATTACAAAATTTGTATTCATAATTTTGAAAAACTCCTTTCGCACACACACACACACACACACACACACACACACACACAGAGTCACAAGTCAAGTTCTTGATTATAACCATGCGTGACAGTGGCAGTTTACAAAATCAGGATGAGAAGAAAAAGTATAACTTTGTTTCATAAAATCCCACAAACGAAGACAGATGAACCGCAGAAGGATTGGTCGAACATTTGTTCAAAAATGACAGAAGTTAGTAAAACTACACACACACACACACACACACCCTTGGTTAAAACCTTGATTAGCTTCCGCCCGAATTGTTCATTCTGACGAAGGTCAAGCTTTTCACTCCACCTTAGACCTACAGTTTAACGTGGAATCCGAACCACGCCCCATCAGCAGCCCAGCGTCTTAACCACTAGGCCACCTAGGGTACCCATTTATCTACCAACCACTTTCTTTATTGTGTGAAAGGATGAACAGCTGGGTTTTGCTGCGCGCCGGCTGCCGTCGGGTCTCGAACCCGGGGCCGATGGATTCGTAGTCAGCGACGCTAACCACTACACCACCGAGGCGCATATATATATATATATATATACAGTATAAGCAATGTTTATGACATGTTAACAGATTAAGTACATGATGGAACAAAAGCTTTGTCGTTTTTTTCAAAGCACCATTCCACCCATCCATTTAGGGCACGAGCAGCTTGCAGCATCATTACCGAGTATATTGAGTGTCAGCGTACTAACGAGGCTTCTGTACATGGCTCATTACCACTGGAAGCAACAATGTTCTGTGTTATTATAGTTCAATGTGTAATCAGATTCGTAATCAATTCTGTGTTTGTGTCGTTAATTTGCACTGTAGACATTCTTATATATATATATATTTATATATAACCTTTGGTTAGCTTCCGCCCGAATTGTTAATTCTGACGAAGGTCAAGCTTTTCATTCCACCTTAGACCTACAGTTTAACGTGGAATCCGAACCACGCCCCACCAGCAGCTCAGCGTTTTAACCACTACGCCACCCAGGGTACCCATTCTTCTACCAACCACTTCCTTTATTGTGTGAAAGGGTGAACAGCTGGGTTTTGCTGCGCGCCAACTGTCGTCACCGGGTCTCAATCCCGGGGCTGATGGATTCGTAGTCAGCGACGCTAACCACTACACCACCGAGGCGCATTGGATATATATATATATGTATGTATACATACATACGTATATATGTTAAACACAGACCGTGCATGGAACAAGGAACTCTTCTGGGAAAATTAAATCCACTATAGTCCGAATAAGTAATGGTAAATGACAAATACCATAGTTTTTTCTTTTTCATGATTTTAGCCCGACGTGGGCAACGGGTCTCTCGCAAAGAGATCCCATAAATATAGCTTCCCTCACCAGCTATCTGCAAAGCAGACAGGATCCAGCTTTGGGACATGGATCTAGGGTTTAGCTGGTGAGGGAAGCTATATTTATGGGATCTCTTTGCGAGAGACCCGTTGCCCACGTCGGGCTAAAATCATGAAAAAGAAAAAACTATGGTATTTGTCATTTACCATTACTTATTCGGACTATAGTGGATTTAATTTTCCCAGAAGAGTTCCTTGTTCCATGCACGGTCTGTGTTTAACATATAATTGTCTCAGGGAACCATTCTGAATTTGTGTATATTAAACGGACGTGTTATGTGCCTTGAAAAGTGGACGCTCAATGTCCGGTTGAGGTTTAAGTTTTGGTTTTTTTTTTTTTGGCTAAAAATACAATAGTTACCCCCTTTTTCTTTGATTTATTCAACCCGACGTGAATGCAACGAGTCTTTTACTTATATAGAGGTTCTGAATGTAGGGATCTAGGCTTGCTTTAAACCCTAGATCCATGTCCCAAAGCTGGATCCTGTCTGCTTTGCAGATAGCTGGTGAGGGAAGCTATATTTATGGGATCTCTTTGCGAGAGACCCGTTGCCCACGTCGGGCTAAAATCATGAAAAGAAAAAACTATGGTATTTGTCATTTACCATTACTTATTCGGACTATAGTGGATTTAATTTTCCCAGAAGAGTTCCTTGTTCCATGCACGGTCTGTGTTTAACATATAATTGTCTCAGGGAACCATTCTGAATTTGTGTATACGTATATATGTATGTAGAGAGAGAGAGAGAGAGAGAGAGGTTAATAAAAGTAAATAGGTATAGTTTCCATAGTGTTTGATTTGCTAATAAAAATCAGTAAATAATAATAACGGATCATAATATTTAGAATGGTGTTGCTTTTCCTTTTACATTATGTAAAATTGACACACATTTTGACCCCATTGATGAACTTTGCCATTTATTCTTGAGGACAATTATCGTGGTGTTCATTTACCTCTGTCAACCCTCCTTCGTATACACTGAAAAAACAGAACGATCAATTGTCTGTGTATCAGAACGGCATCTAACCTGTACTCGAATGCTACCAATGAATGAACTTAAATATTTCCAACGTAATTACTGAGGCATACTCAACATTTTTTTCCTGTTTTTACAAAGGCAATTGGCGATTCTGGCGGAAAATTTTAACATCGTCCTATTTCTGTAAAAGGAGTATACTCGTTGGTATAATGCTTCTATACGATAGTGCTTGTATTAATAAATCCAGGAGTTAGTGAAATGGTCTGCTTTCGTCTGGTCTAAGCGCTTTGCCAATTTCTGGCCCTCTTCACTGATTTATTAGACTACTTTTATAAACTTAAATTTAACCTTAAATTTAAACTTAACAATTTTATATTTTGGTAAAGCCTAAACAACGGGTGCGAGCAATGTAAGGGAATTTACTTTCAATGTATATTCAACAAAGAAAACTCTTTTTACCCGTAGTTTTCATAGTCTTATATAGTATTTTGGATCTTTTTCTACAGGGTGTCCACAATGTCTTGCCATCCCGCTAAAATATTAACTGATTTTCTTTTTTCTTTTAGACCCATTTTAAATGTGTGATAGCGGCAACTATACGATTGAACAACGCATATTGGCTAGTACCTAGGTCCATGAGCGACCACATAATGGCAAAAACCACTGAAAATATTATGCCATTACGTGGTCGTTCATGGACCCAGTTACTAACTAATACGCATTGTTCAATCGTATAGTTGCTGCTATCACACATTTTAAATGGGTCTGAAAGAAAAACAAAAATTAGTTAGTATTTTACTGGGATGACAAGACATTGTGGACACCCTGTATTATTTAAATACTTCATTTTGTTTTTACTTCCGTAATTAATTTGTGAAAATATTTGTGTCTGTAAATTTTGTATTTTTACAAATTTTTACCGTGTTAACAAATTTCTGTAAATTGTAAATATTTTCTTTTACGTCTGTTTGGAGTCATGATGATCCCTTGTATCGTAAATCAACAGGTCCTAGTTTGAACTTAATTCGACCTGCGTGAATAGCGTAATGGTGAGGCGGGGTGGGGACGGGGGGGGGGGGGCTGAAAATCCCTCCTTAGACTTCGTGATTTGTAATTTTCATGATTAAGGGGTTACCTCTGCGTTTGGTGGAAGTAATTTTATTAGGTTACCTCCTCCATATGACCTTAGACGTTATACTGACGGAGTCAGGCAACTCAAACACAACTTTTAATATACTTAAACCAGCAGCTAAAAGCGAACCAGTATTAAGCTTTGTTTTCTGAAGAAATAAATCCCTAATTAGTACCAAGGTAAAATGCATAATTTCTGTTACGTTGAATCTGCTTGGCATGTATTTGTATCCTGCATTTACCCCTTAAACCCTACTCGGGTACTGGTGCACCCCAGTTCCCCATGTATTACTAACGTAACTTTTATAATGGGTAGGGATTAAGCATCGTAGCGGCATTACAGGTGTCATAATGCTTTCTGCTAGGAGTCGCAAAATACTAGACACAGCATTATGCCTGCATTTGACAACCTTACGTGAATAATCAGATTCGGGGCGCCTTAAATGGATGCCAGACATCCCTACACAATAAACGTTAAAAATCCTAAAGCTTTCAAGTCGACGTACTTAAATGGACGTTTTGTAACTTCAACGTTTCAGGTAATAAAAAGTTTCTAACATTGAACGTATAAATTCCCTTTTTGGTAAATAGGGTCAAAAAGAGGGCCATTAAGTTCTCGTTAATGTCTATGCGATTCCCAGTTTGGAACCTAATTGTAAGAGGGACTTTTTCTTAACCTATCTAGACATCTAATACGGAACCAAAACGGCTTAAAATTTTCATGTCAAAATACGAAACTTTACTACTTATAGTAATATATATATATATATATAATATTATATATATATATATATATACATATACAGGGTGTCCCGTAAGTCTGGAACCATAGGGCAAAATGATAAAAACGGCAATAAAAACGCCGAAGAGACTTTTGGGGACTGTTTGTGAAATGAGCGAGGATGGTAGCGGCTGTGTCATCGTCGGTGGATGTCCTCGGAGGTCCACTGCGTGGTTTATCTCCTATGGATCCCGTTTCCCGTTTCACAGGAAATTTTGGACAAAACTGTTGGTTATATTTACTTGGTCTTCACCATTTTATTTTCTGGTGTAGATTTTTTTTGTACTTTACTGATACCCAGTATATACCAGAAGGTATCTCTTTACAATAATAGACAAAAAAAAAAGAAAAAAATAGCTGTTCTGTGCATTTGATTTTGCAAAGAAACGAAATGTGCAAAGTGAAGAAATGCTGCGATAGTTCTGTAGGTACTTCAGGTTCTGTAGATCCTGTAGAGCAGGGATTCCCAAACATATTTTCTGCTGTACGACCTCGAGCAAAACAGAAAAAACTGCGTTACCACCACCACCCTCGAAGATTTTCAGAGCAAATCTATATACATCACCATTATTTTAATGGTATAATAAATAAATAGTGTACATAACGCGGAAAAAATACTTTATTGATTACGTACCACTCAACAGTAGCTCACGTATCATCATGCAAGCAATAGCTCACGTACCGCAGTTTGGGAACCGATGCTGTACGTTGTAGCCGAAAATTAAAAAAAAATTCCCTCTCCCATTTGTTTCTAATTACAATTAGAAACAATTAGAACGAAGAAAAAGGCCTATAATGCATAGGGTATCTCTGAAGTTTATTACAGTTTGAAGTATAAAGCCAGAGCATATCAGTCTTCTTGTTATGGTCTCTCTCTCACCTATATATATATATATATATATATATATATATACACGGTGAACCAAAAGTAGGTGGACAGTAGGTTGAATACGGTTTGTGTTATATTATATTATAACTATGGTGTTCATTATAACTATGGTGTTTGTGTTATATTATTTAAATATTATAACTAAATTTATTTAAATTTTTTTGTATTATAGTATACAAAAAAATTAAATATGTATTCTCAAAATAAACGTTATCATTTACTGTCCACCTACATTTGGTTCACCCTATATATATATATATATATATATATATATATATGAGAGAGAGAGAGAGAGAGAGAGAGAGAGAGAGAAGAGAGAGAGAGAGAGAGAGAGAGACTGTGTATGTATATATGCAGGGTGCTTCAAAAAAATGTTACCACTTTTATGGCGCTAATATGTCATTGCTTACCACTTATAGTATGTATGTTTTTGTTTTTTTTGTTTATGTAAGTATTTGTGTTTATTTGCTTGTTTTTTAATAATAATATCGGTGTTTTTTTTTTCAGGATTATGTGATTGATTAATGAGTGAAAACCATTCGATGGAAATGGGTGCCTCAAAAAAATGTCACCACTTTTATTAATTACTAATCACGTAATTCACTCACAGAATTCCTGAAAAAAACTCCGGCATTATCATTAAAAAAACGAGCAAATAAACGCACAAATACTTATATAAACAAAAAACATAAACTATAAGTGGTAAGCAATGACATATTTTAATACGCCATATAAGTGGTAAAAAACTTTTAGAAGCACCCTGTATATTGTAGAAAGATATTCTCCCTAAAAATATTAACATATAACTTATATAAAACTGCATTTAATTATTGAAATTCTTATTTGTAGTATATGATATATACTCGTAGAAATGCCATCTCGTTAACACATTTCTAAGTATAGAGTTGCCTCTAACACACACACACACACAGCGACACACCATTAAGTCATTAGTCTTATATATTAATGCAGTGGCTCGTTTACCGTTAAGAGTATTATGTTACTTTTATGTAATTAAATTACATACGTAATTTCCACTTAAATTACGTACAAAACATTCTTTTACAAAATATGAATGAAAACATTTTCATTAATTCAGACTTTCCTTTATTAATATGTAAATAAGATTAAGATAAAATATTATTTGCAGAGTTTAGTTTATATATTTGCTTATATAAACACACACACACACACGCAAAAAAAAATGTTTTGTGCTATGCAATCAATCCAGTAAGCGTGAAAATTCATATAATCATTATATTTTTGTTTGAGGCGTTGTTATTATTATATATATTGTAATGTTGGAGATCTTCCGTGCATCGGTCTCTCTTCACACGGAGGTCAGGCTGGTGGCTCTCTCTCTCTTTCTCTCTCTCTCTCTCTCTATATATATATATATATATATATATATATACACACAGTATGTATATATAAAATTCTTGAATATTGCTTGCTAGCATGCAAACACAAATAACGAAATACAAAAATTGAATAAGTGTGTGTGTGCTTTTCTTTCGCTTTACAACTGCGTTATATATACACACACACACACATATATATATATATATATTTATGCAGGAAGGAGGGGCCCAGGGAGAGCGCCCGCAAAAATGCACCCCTATGTAAGGAGGAGAGAACCGAAATCAGTCTCCAAGGCTGATACTGCCATTCGTTTTTTGTTAATTTTGAAGAGAGTGTGTAGTGTGTGAAATGCATGTACGTACGTATGTGCAGTGAAGAATAGAGCGTGTGTTTGAGAGCATGCTCGACTGCTGGACACGGTAGATGATAAGCGGAAAAAGATCAGCTAAGGAGGACAGTGACAGGAGAAACGGGAGTTCCAGCACTACGTCTCCAGCCAAACTTTACCCCCAACCCCTTCCGGAGTAGTTCCCTGATGGCGGGGGGGGGGGGATCTCCTCCTTCGTAAAAATAATGACCTAAACCTAACCTAACAGTCAAAAGCCGAAATCAGTCAATATGACTTTTTTTTTATGCAGGAAGGAGGGGCCAAGGCAAATGCCCGCAAAAAGCGCTCCTCCCATAGAAGAAGAAGAGAGCCAAAATCAAGGTCCGGGGTTTTCGAGATGCCTAGACACCCCGCGTTTGAAAGATGGGAGGTCATAGATAGGAGGAAAGATGGATTGAGGAAGACTGTTCCAGAGTTGACTGGTTGAGTAGATGAAAGAGTGAAAATACCGATTAACCCTCGCGTTAAATAGTTGGCCGGAAAAGGAATGAAAAAGTGTAGAAAGTCTGGTACTGCGTGATCTCCTTAACCCTTCGACGACCGGTATACGTTTCTTTGAACTTAAACGTTTAGGTGTTATTGGTATTCACAATTAGATGTTAGTAACTATAGTCACTTAAATGACCCATTTTGGGGTTAATTTTCCAACAACTAAACGATACCTATATAAACATTTAGATGTATTTGTAGAAACGTGGCATCATTGTACAATTTATATTATTATTTCGCTGGGACACATATGTCCCGTGGTCCTCAAAGGGTTAAAGGAGGAGGCATGCAGTTAGAGAGTTCAGAAGAGCAATGTCCGTCATAATAGCGATAATAAAGAAGCATTGAGGCAACATCACGGCGAAGAGAGAGAGAGAGATTGAGAAAGAGATTGAAGACAATCAGTCTGGTCAATATGCGTACTGACCAGTCATTCATTATCATTACCCATACTGACTGATTTCATCTTTTGACTGTGAGATCTCTCTCTCTCTCTCTCTCTCTATATATATATATATATATATATACACACCATAAATTCGTATACAGTTCGTTTGGTCTAAATGGCATTTCGTTAAAACAGCGAAGTATTAAAATGTGTCCACTGTTCCAATCTTCTATTATAAACAAATGTTTCTGAACAGAAGAGTAAAATAAACATGACATTTAGATCTAAACTCTACAATTAATAGTCAAAGTTTAATAAACTTTAGACGTATGCTTCATATATATATATATATATACTTTTCATATATACACAACCTTTGGTTATATAACCAAAGGTTATATATATATATATACCGGGTGTCCGAGAATTATCTGTACAATTTTTGGCTGTTATTAAAAGTCAACCATGAAGTGTAGAAATTCCAGTGTTGTCCCATTTTACAGAGAATCTCATTAAGTTTTTTCTGATACCACGTTTTGACAAGTTTTTTAGAAATGTACGCGGGTGACAGACATTGATGATTTAAAAGCAAGAATCACAGCTGCTATTGAGCGAATTGATGTGGATATGCTGCAGCGTACATGGCAACATTTGGAGTATCGATTGGATGTTTTGCGAATCACTAATGGTGCACGTATCGAATGTTTGTAACAACGTTACTTTAATAAAAGAAACTTTTAAAAATACAGATTCTAAATAATCTTGTTTAAGAATTTTACGTGTGTTATCAAGAATTTTATTAAAAGATGAAATTGTACAGGTAATGTTTGGACACACTGGAATTTCTAAAAAACTTGTCACAACTTGGTATCAGAAAAAACTTAATGAGATTCTCTGTAAAATGGGACAACACTGGAATTTCTACACTTCATGGTTGACTTTTAATAACAGCCAAAAATTGTACAGATAATTCTCGGACACCCTATATATATATATATATATATATATATATATATATATATATATATATAGTCATGCGGGTTGCTTCTACAAAGCTTCAATTTAATATTTAGGAGAAATCCAATGACAAGGAGGAATGTAAATGCCATGAAAAGTCTTCTTTAATGCGCAACGTTTCGAGCAATACGCTCATCATCAGGCTAGATAATAACAATATGAAATTAGAATCAATAAATAAATGTGAACAAGACAAAATAATTTCTATAAAATCTATTCATTAAAAGCAAATTTTAAAAAGACTAAAAGAAGAGGGTTAAATTCAAAGTTATAAAAATTTACATATAAAATTACAAGAAATTTAAAAAGCTAATTTTAAATTACATATAGTAAATTTGAAATTAGTACACTGGAATAATTAACACTAATACAATGGAATAATTAACACTACGAACCTTTCAATGCTGGTTCCGAGGCACGAGTAATTTAAAACAAAACAAAACAGGAAACAAACTATGGGTTGGGCGGTTGGAGAGTTATAAGTTGGGGAGGGGGGATTATAAAAAATTGGGGAGGGGGGATTATAAAAAATTTAGAGGGACAGCTGAGGAATCCACGTTTAGAAAGGTTCGTAGTGTTAATTATTCCATTGTATTAGTGTTAATTATTCCAGTGTACTAATTTCAAATTTACTATATGTAATTTAAAATTAGCTTTTTAAATTTCTTGTAATTTTATATGTAAATTTTTATAACTTTGAATTTAACCCTCTTCTTTTAGTCTTTCTAAAATTTGCTTTTAATGAATAGGTTTTATAGAAATTATTTTGTCTTGTTCACATTTATTTATTGATTCTAATTTCATATTATTATCTAGCCTGATGATGAGCGTATTGCTCGAAACGTTGCGCATTAAAGAAGACTTTTCATGGCATTTACATTCCTCCTTGTCATTGGATTTCTCCTAAATATATATATAAATATATATGAAAATTATTTGACAAAATTAACACGTGAATAATATTTATGATTGAAAATAACCCCCGAAGGAAAATTAAAACACGAAATAATAGTCAATAGAGCACTATTTTGTGTTTTAATTTTCTTAGTTTCATCATTGTATATATATATATAAGGCAGAGGCCTCTTCCTCAGGAGTGTAACTCACTTCTATATTAGCCTTTGCGTGTACTCTACCTGCAACCAAAAAAAAAAGGTTCCAAAACAAGACATCATTTGAACATTTGTTTCAGTTCAAATGTACTACTTTTGTATATTTAATTTAAAATAAATTTTTCTATGAGACCGGACTTATGGGACACCCTGTATATATGTTTTGTGACGTCGCAGCCAATGATGTTAGTAACAAAAGCTTTTATGAAATTTATTGACTGAGATTTATGTATATAATAATATGGTAAAGTTTTGTAAAAATACAAAATAATCGCTTCCCTACCTGGAAAGAGAACTTCCAAAAAGCATTAAAAAATTACATATTGGTCGGGTTTTGTTCTTGAAATTTGGTTGCTGTCGCCAAAAAGAATACACTCTCCGAAACAGAATATTACCAATTTGTAATTTTTCGTGATTTTTAGAAATTTTACAAGCGAACTTTTTGGAAAGCTTGTACGTGTTACACCCAAATTATGGAGAGGTCACAATTATAGACAATTTCTTTAATTTAACCTGATCTAACTTAATTTAGCATAATTATAACCTAACCTAACCTACGATGATCTCTAACAATTTATAACCCAATATGATTTTCATCTATCTTTGTAATTTGGGGGCATAGAGCCTAATATAAAATTCATTTATCTTAAATACAATATAATAAATATTACAAAAAGTCACTCATTCCACACGTGTTGTAGAGAAAAAAAACTGAGCACGAATCATCTATAATTCTATATTACAGTGGTTCCCAAACTGTGGTACGCGCGTATCTATGAAAGTACGCGATTTACTACTTAATGGTATGTAAATATATTAAAAATTAAATCTGAGTGAACCATAAAAAACAATTTAAGTTTATAGGTTGGAGATGTAAACACAACGGTAATGAATAGGGGTGCCGTGAAAAACCTGAGAATAGTGGTAGGATAAATTTTCTGTTTTGTCCTGGATGGTGCGGAAGGAAATAAGTTTGGGAACCCCTTATCTATATTAGAATATCTTAGAGTGATACATTATATAGAAGATTTTCGTCGTAAGATATAAATGCACCGAGTGAGGCATACGTAATTCGGACCTACATACCCATTTTTTAGACGAGACATTTTGTTGCTGGCACTAGATTAACCTAACCTAACCTCACTTTTTTTATATTTTTATGTAGGAACGAAGGAGCAAGGGCGAGTCCCCGCAAAAATGCACCTCCCCCACGTATATAGGAAGGAGAGAGCCAAAATCAAAGTCTCTAAGATCCACGATGCTATTTTGTTTAATTTTTTTAATAAATTTGGAAAGATTGTCTAGTATGTAAAATGTATGTATGTTAGAGAAGAATAGAAGGAGTAGTGTGTGTTTGACAGCATGCAATGAGACTTACGCTAACCTCTCCTAGTTTAACCTAACAACAATAATATATAAGTGACACGCCCAGAGAATAACCTTGGAAAGAATAGTTGAAAGCATATATATATATATTATATATAATTCAGTGGCGGCCTTACAGGGAAGGCATGGGAGGCTGTGCCTCCTCGGTTTCAACAGGCTATAATATTTATTTTTTCCTAAATTGCAAAATTTAAAAATTTTAATATAATTTAAGTTAAAATTTTTAATTAGCAATGGAATCACCCTCCCCCTTCGAATATAGCTGTTAAAAGTTTAATTTTCAATAGAATTACCCTCCCCCCTTGAATATAACTAACCTTTAGCTATAATGGTCAAATTCAACACAAGAAATCGAAAGGAAGAAGTATTCAGGAAAGCCTCCTTCAGCTTCTTGGTTGTCATGCCAACGTACTGATTTCACGTTTATATTCTGCCCTGTCAAAAGGCGTGAATTCGTGAAATGGAGGCCCAAAATCACAAATCCTCCGCGAGCTTTATCATGGCTAGCCAGTGGGCGGAGTTAAATGGCTGTTGCCTAGCAACCAGATCTTCGGAATCAAAATTATTGCTAAATAGCACGTGAAATTGAATTTTAATTTAGTTATTATATTACACGGACCTGTTACGTTGTCATTCAACTCTTTATAAGTGAATTTAGTGTTATTTATATGTGATTTAGTATATCCAACGTAGGTATGTCAGTGTTAACTTGTTATTTGTACGTTTTTAAAGGCTACGTTATGGTAGTGTTATGTTATTTGATTTCACGTTTATATTCTGCCCTGTCAAAAGGCATGAATTCGTGAAATGGAGGCCCAAAATCACAAATCCTCCGCGAGCTTTATCATGGCTAGCCAGTGGGCGGAGTTAAATGGCTGTTGCCTAGCAACCAGATCTTCGGAGTCAAAATTATTGCTAAATAGCACGTGAAATTGAATTTTAATTTAGTTATATTTTGTTTACACGGACCTGTTACGTTGTCATTCAACTCTTTATAAGTGAATTTAATGTTTTTATATGTGATTTAGTATATCCAACGTAGGTATGTCAGTGTTAACTTGTTATTTGTACGTTTTTAAAGGCTACGTTATGGTAGTGTTATGTTATTTGTAAGTTTTTGAAGGCAATATATCAGAGTTTATATTCTTTGTGTGAACTTAACCTTTCAAAATGGAAGAAGTTACTGACATAATCGTTTCACTATTGGACATTTCTTTTGTTAGAAGAAGCGAAGAAAATAAAAGATACATTTTAAATAAAGGTAGATCAACTCCAAACATATCTTGTGTTCAAATAAATAAGAGCAAAAACAGAAGTTTTAAATCTAATTGGTATGACAGATATAAGTGGCTGTGTGGAAGTTTGCAAAAAAACGGTTTGTTTTGCTGGTCTTGTCTTTTAGTTGGTATGAAAAAAATGTATGGAGTAACGAAGGGTTTCGTGATTGGAAGAACTTGGCAAGGAGCTTGGAGAGACATTCCACTTCGAAAGAGCACATTCAAAATGATATTTGTGTTAAACACTTATCTAAACAGGCGTTCAGTATTTTTGAACAGCTAAATGAACACGCAAAGAGATCGAAAAATGACTACAATGCAAAACCTATCGAATCAACCTTGCTGGTATGAAAATATCATAAATAGGTTTGCTGCTGGAAGAGAAAGGAGAATTGATCTTCTTTTCAAGTAGAAGACGTAAGTAAAACCAATTGATGATTTTTCATTTAATTTCCTGATATTTTAATAACTTTACTCCATGTTGTTTAGTTAATTTATAATAACGGTTAGTAACTTAGCGGTAGTATCTATATTATGAATAATTTTGTACAGATTAAGCCATCTTAATTTAAGTAATTTATTTATGGGCATATGCCATATATAACTATCCTCGCACTATGTAAAAAACATAGCAGTAATTATTGGTGGGCCTCCCCACCCTCTCAGACCACGAGCCGCCACTGATATATATATATATATATATATATATATATATATATATATATATATATATATATATTTTCATGCGGGTTGCTTCTAAAAAGCTTCAATTTAATATTCAAGAGAAATCCAATGACAAGGAGGAATGTAAATGCCATGAAAAGTCTTCTTTAATGCAACGTTTCGAGCAATATACTCATCTTCAGGCTAAATAATAATATGAAATTAAAATCAATAAACAATTAAAACAAGACAAAACAGTTTCTATAAGACCAATTCTTAAAAACAAAATTTAAAAAGACTAAAAGAAGGTTAAATTCAAAGTTATTAAAATTTACATATAAAATTACAAGAAATTTAAAAAGCTATTTTTAAATTACATATAGTAAATTTGAAATTAATACAATGGAATAACACTACTAACCCTTCATTGCTGGTTCCGAGGCACAAGTAATTTTAAAACAAAACACATGGAACATACTATGGGTTGGGTGGTTGGAGAGTTATAAATTGGGAAGGGGGAATTATAAAAAAATTAAAGGGACAGCTGAGGAATCAACATTTAGAGAAGGGGTCAATGTTTTTATATAAAGAGATTCCAAAATTCTAAGTGAGTTGGAACAAGAGTTATACCCGAGAATTTTAAAATTATCTAAAGTGACATCAGTTTTACATTTAATACTATGTTCCCGGATACTAGAGGCTTCTTTTTTATTTAAAATTTTACCTGTTCGGCAACTTATTCCCATATGCGAATAAAATCTAGCCCTGAGAGAGCGCACGGTGCTGCCAATATAAGTACCAAGGAGACACCTTGGGCAAGTAAATAAATATACAACACCGCTACGCAACGAATCAGGAGTTCGATCCTTCGCTGAGAAAAAGCTACCTAAAGACGTTTTATTAATAAATATGTGAAAATCAGTATGATAAAAATTTTTTTTTAACAACTTCATAAATTTAAGTTTAAATTCTTTATTCATGGGACCCATTTCAGGTACCAAGAAATATTTTACATCTTTAGGCACTGAAATACAGGGAAGTTGAGGGCTATAAACATTATTTAAGAAAGATCTTATTAGTTTATATACATATTGAACAGGAAAACTATTATTGGTAAAATATAATCTTAAATTATTAAATTCATCGTTAAGTAAGGTAAAACTAGAAGTCAAATTATATCCTCTGAACAAGAGTGTTTTAATGCACGACATCTTATAGTTAAAATCAGTAAAACTAAAAAAATTCATGCCCAAACCGGTAAAAGTGGGTTTCCTGTAAACTGATGTAGTAATAGAATCCCCTTTTTTCGAAATTAAAAGATCTAAAAAGGGAAGGGAGCCATTTTCCTCAATTTCCATTGTATAAGTTATATTGGGGTGCAGAGAATTTAAGAAATTAAAAAATTGTTGCGCTTGTACAGCATTATCAAAGACAGCTATCGAGTCATCAACGAAGCGTCGGTAAAAAATTGGTTTACAATGGGTGGGAGATTGTCTAAAAATTATACTTTCTAAATGAGTCATAAAAAAATCAGCTGATAAAGGTCCGACGGGTGATCCCATCCCAACACCATCAATTTGTTGGTAAACCTTATTATTGAAAGTAAAATAACCTTTATCAGCTGATTTTTTTATGACTCATTTAGAAAGTATAATTTTTAGACAATCTCCCACCCATTGTAAACCAATTTTTTACCGACGCTTCGTTGATGACTCGATAGCTGTCTTTGATAATGCTGTACAAGCGCAACAATTTTTTAATTTCTTAAATTCTCTGCACCCCAATATAACTTATACAATGGAAATTGAGGAAAATGGCTCCCTTCCCTTTTTAGATCTTTTAATTTCGAAAAAAGGGGATTCTATTACTACATCATACAGGAAACCCACTTTTACCGGTTTGGGCATGAATTTTTTTAGTTTTACTGATTTTAACTATAAGATGTCGTGCATTAAAACACTCTTGTTCAGAGGATATAATTTGACTTCTAGTTTTACCTTACTTAACGATGAATTTAATAATTTAAGATTATATTTTACCAATAATAGTTTTCCTGTTCAATATGTAGATAAACTAATAAGATCTTTCTTAAATAATGTTTATAGCCCTCAACTTCCCTGTATTTCAGTGCCTAAAGATGTAAAATATTTCTTGGTACCTGAAATGGGTCCCATGAATAAAGAATTTAAACTTAAATTTACGAAGTTGTTAAAAAAAAATTTTTATCATACTGATTTTCACATTATATTTATTAATAAAACGTCTTTAGGTAGCTTTTTCTCAGCGAAGGATCGAACTCCTGATTCGTTGCGTAGCGGTGTTGTATATTTATTTACTTGCCCAAGGTGTCTCCTTGGTACTTATATTGGCAGCACCGTGCGCTCTCTCAGGGCTAGATTTTATTCGCATATGGGAATAAGTTGCCGAACAGGTAAAATTTTAAATAAAAAAGAAGCCTCTAGTATCCGGGAACATAGTATTAAATGTAAAACTGATGTCACTTTAGATAATTTTAAAATTCTCGGGTATAACTCTTGTTCCAACTCACTTAGAATTTTGGAATCTCTTTATATAAAAACATTGACCCCTTCTCTAAATGTTGATTCCTCAGCTGTCCCTTTAAATTTTTTATAATTCCCCCTTCCCAATTTATAACTCTCCAACCACCCAACCCATAGTATGTTCCATGTGTTTTTTTTAAAATTACTTGTGCCTCGGAACCAGCAATGAAGGGTTAGTAGTGTTATTCCATTGTATTAATTTCAAATTTACTATATGTAATTTAAAAATAGCTTTTTAAATTTCTTGTAATTTTATATGTAAATTTTAATAACTTTGAATTTAACCTTCTTTTAGTCTTTTTAAATTTTGTTTTTAAGAATTGGTCTTATAGAAACTGTTTTGTCTTGTTTTAATTGTTTATTGATTTTAATTTCATATTATTATTATTTAGCCTGAAGATGAGCATATTGCTCGAAACGTTGCATTAAAGAAGACTTTTCATGGCATTTACATTCCTCCTTGTCATTGGATTTCTCTTGAATATTATATATATAATAATATATGTGTGTGTGTGTGTGTGTGTGTACACACACTGTGTATACAGCATGTTCCAAAAGTCCTGGTCCATAATGTACAACATGATACTAACCTTTAGGGTTGGTTATATATACATATTGTTTCTGAATGTGGAACAAAATCAGGAGTGGCGTTCAGTGAACCGGTTTTATCTGAACATCCGAAACATTCACTGAAAATAGAGTCAAATTAAATCAAAAGGTCATGAATTAATTAATCCTAAAGGAATCATATATATCCCAAACGGTGACCTTCTTGAAGGCACAAATGGAAGCTCTTGACCTTATGTTACGCGCGGAGGAAAGGCCAGTTTGCAACATTACGGCATGTGCAGGATTGAAGCACGGAAATCTAAAGTCGGCGGGACCCTCTGAATTGCAAATAAGAACGAGTCTTGCTTCAAATTCCGCTGATTTATATACAGCAGAAACGTCTTTCTCTTCCCAGTTTAGTTAAAGAATTGCGATTGGTTTAATTAATTTAACAAAATGTATTTATTAATAATATATATATATATATATAATATATATATATATTAAAGTTCGGGAAGAACCGATTCGCCTCTATTTAAAAGGGCATATCTCAGCGGAAAAACAAAGAAAAAGTGAGAGGAAAGACAGAGGAAAAAGAAAGGGTGGAGGGGACAGTCGAAGTGGAAAAAGACCAAGGATGACAAGGACTGCAAGGTCGAGCCCCATCATCCTTGGGTGCTAGGGCCGGGAGGGCGCACGTGAAACCTCCTGGAACAAGCACGTACAAACGAGCACAAAGAGCACTCAAGAGCACAAGCTTAGAACCCCCTTGCGGGGGATATATATATATATATATATATATATAGATGGTCACAAAGTCTGAAATTAATAGAAAATATAGTTTTATAGTTATAGTTAACTCCAAACATTGCTGGAACACTGTATGCATATACATAGGCGGATCGAAGGGGTAGGGGGGGGGGGTCCGTGACGTCTGCCACCCCCCTCCCTTAATTTCTTGCAAGTGCCCTTTTTTCACCCTATTTGAATGATGTGTATGCCTCTGAAAACAAATTTTTTTTTGTAAATAGATCATCGTTATTTTATTTTATTCAAATTCTATTTTGAGTCTTTATTCGTGTAGACTCGTAGTGTACTTCAAATTTGTATTTGTAATGGTTTTCATAGGTGCCCTTAGTACTGGTGCAGCTATATTCACTATTTTTAGCTTCATCTTATTCTGAGAATTCTTTTAATTGGCAACACATTTGTAAGTGTTTGAGATTTTTTTATGTGATAATTGTTGGACTCAAATTAGATTTTAATTTTGTATAATATTTGAATGAGACTCATCTAATAAAACAATACAATTTACACTCGTTCATTGGTGGTCTGTTTTAAGAAATTTTTTTAGTACTGTGCCCATTTTATTTTATGGGGTGCCCTTTTTTCTTTGGACCCCCTCCTTACTGAAATGCCTAGATCCGCCCTTGATATATATAATATATATATATATATATATATATATTATTTTACTAATGCTTGTATTATAACTCATTTTACTGTACAAAGGTTCACGATCGTATCAAAGCAAAACAGAATTGGACGAATCACGTGCAAGGGCTCATTGACTAAAGATAATAGGCCAATCACATCGCAGATTGCTTTTCCTTTGGGAATTGCAACGCCCCTATTGGCAAATTTTACACTATGTGGTTCGGCTAATATTGGATCATATTTTTCAGCCATCTGTGAATGAAATTTGAAAGCAAATGTTCTTTTAAAAAATGCTATCTCTCTCTCTCTCTTCGCATATATATATATATATATACTTTTCAAAGATTTCGTTCGAAGATCGAGAATATCGACCTGCCTCTGCATGGCATTGACTTGATGAAGAAGAGAGTTGCTGTTTCGCCTCTCGATCTTACATAGCCTTGCACATTTACCTCATCCGTATGGAAGTGACCTGAGTCCGGTGTCCAGAGTTTCCACCTGAATATACCTATACCTCTGCGCCCATAGCTTCCCCAGACTCGTGACAATTGGCTCAAATCTAAAATATATATTGTCTAAATATATATAACTAATGTTTCACAACATAACGCGTTGCCCCCCAAAATAATGTCGTCATATTTGCCGTTACTCAACATTTTGTACCGTTTATTATATAATATTCAATGTATTTTTTTATTTACTTTATACTATTTTATTGTAATATATTTTTTACCCTTAATAATAATATATATATATTATATATATATATATATATATATATATATATATAGGGTGTCCCATAAGTCCGGAATCATAGGAGAAATTCATATTTTTCTATTTCTACAAACCATAATTCATATTTTTCCCTTTCTACAGGCCATAATGTCTGTGAGCAAGGAAGAACGAATCCAGATAATTCTACTCATAGGAAATCGGAGTGCATCCAGACCGCGAGCCAATAACACAGAGTTGTGTTAGCAGACTTGTTGCAAAGTTTAAGGAAACAGGATCCATAGAAGATAAACCACGCAGTGGACCTTCAAGGAGGTCCACTGACGATGATACAGCGACTGCTATCCTGGCTCATTTTAACAGAAGTCCCAATAAGTCTCTTCGGCGATTGTCCGCCGAGACAGGAGTGTCGAAAAGTAGCATCCATCGCATTCTTCAGGCTCACAAATGGCATCCATATAAACTTCAGATCCTACAGAAATTAAGCGAAGATGATGATCCCGACCGGCGGATGGAATTTTGTCAATGGGCTACGGAACAATATGCTCGGGATGCCAATTTCCCGTCCACTATTCTGTTCAGTGACGAGGCTGTTTTTTATGGAAATGGTGAGGTAAATCGACAGAACACCCGCTACTGGTCTCAAAACAACCCTCACTGGTATACCTCTTCAAAGGAACAAGGTGCATCTCGGGTGATGGTATGGTGTGGCATTTGGAAGGATCGCATCATAGGCCCCCTCTTTTTCGATGAACATGTCACTGGAGGCACCTACCTACGTATGCTCAAGGAAGAAGCATTTCCCAGTGTCTTGGACGAAGAGGGAAATTTCCCAACATGATTCCAGCAAGACGGCGCTCCTGCACATTACAGCACCCAAGTAAGGGAATACCTATACCAACAATTCCCTGATCATTGGATAGGACGTCGAGGGCCTGTGGAATGGCCAGCTAGAAGCCTGGATCTCACGCCACTAGATTTTTATCTCTGGGGCCACTTGAAAGCGCTGGTATACGCAGAGAAAATTAGGAGTGTTGACATTTGCGGCAGCGCATTATTGGGGCATGTAACACCATTACTCCTGACATCATTCACCGTGTGCTTGCTGACTGGGTATCACGTCTGAATTTGTGTATTGAAAACAATGGTGGACATATTGAGCACGTTCTGTAAATAAAAGCTTTTGTTTTGCCTTTTTTTATTATTTTTCCTATGATGCCGGACTTATGGGACACCCTGTATATATATATATTATATATATATGTGATTGAACACAAAATGGTTCCCTGAGATCTTATATGGGGCTCCAATAAACCTTAGCCCCCCCCCCCCCGCCCATGGCCTAAACCATTAGAGGTACAGTAAAACTAAACATACCTTACAAAAGAGAATTTAATCCTGCATTTAATGAGAAACAATTAAAACTTGGTGTTCCCGCCATTGGCTTCCAATACAGCCTGAATTCGCTTTGGGTAGCTTGCCAAAAGTGACGTGAATAGATCTTGATTGTTACGCAAATTTGCTAAAACAGTTTCAATGTGTTGCGTCATTGTATCCTTCGAAAATCGATTTGCTGCAGGTTCTTGAAACAAGAGACACTCAACCTTGTCCTTTATAACTGATCCAATGTGTTCACAGACGTTCAGGTCAGGAGAATTTTCTTGGCCATTCTTCATTTCCAAAGAAATCGATCTCATGGTTCCGCAACAACTGTTGAGGTGGCTAATGCCTTAAAGCAGGGCCTTATCGTGCGGAAGTGTGACCTGATCGACATCCATAGCATTGTTTGGGTTTCTTAGAAAAGGAATGACATGCTGGGATAGAATAATATCACGAAAATACTGTCCATCCAACTCTGACCATTTGGCTTCAGCACCCACATGAGCTTCTTTGCAGTGAACAAAACAAACATACCAACACAGTCTGGACTTTTTAATAATTCGCGATAATGTTCATTGTCATCGATTTCATCTGGTGTTGTGGCCCACACTCGATCATTTTGGTAGTTAGGCCGACGTGTTACGTAAACAAAATTCATCGGAGACAGCTAAATGCATGAAATCATCCACATCCCAATCTTCAAGATAATGAGCAAACCACATTCTGTCATCGATGTTAAGTTGAGTTTTTCTTGGCTTGGAAGTTCATGCCAAGGCTTTAAACCTTGCCTATGACGGTACAGTCGAATGATCTCACCACTAACGATCTTTCCTCTCAACACTTCGATCTCTCTAGAAAGTTTAGCACAGCTGTTTTTTCCGCTTACGCGTACCGCTTTCAATGTTGTCCTTTGTTTCCTGAGAGAGTGGCAAATTTGGGCGCCCAGATTTGGTTGTATCCATTTCACATTCATCGAAAGTTTTATTCCAATTTCTTTGACGAAGTCCTCACTTCCTCGCAGCTTTTTGGCAACCCATGAACGTGTTATAAAGGTGGCTCAGCATCACGAGCTTCCCGAAATGTTATTGCTCGTATGCGATCTATCACACGTTGCCTCTCCGAATCACCAATTAATTGAGAAGCCATTATATTATCACTTTATCAGCTAGAGTAATTTTAATACCTGCAATAATAAAGAATTTTATATTTTTTATAATCACTAAAAACTATTTCGATATAAGTAAACATGTAAGCTGCAAATGGGGGTGGGTGGGGGGCTAAGGTTTTTTGGAACCCCATATATATATATATATATATATATATATATATTATATATGTGTGTGTGTGTGTGTGTGTGTGTGTGTGTGTGTGTGTGTGTGTGTGTGTGTGTGTTACTGACAGAGAATATCCTGCAGCCATACATGAAAATATAATTAACATAATTATATATATAAACTTACGAACACTGATTGGTAGATGTATGAAAAACTATCTCTCATTGGAAAAACTTTTCAATTCTGAATCGTGATTGGTGAATACATATGAAACAAAAGAATTACCTTTTGTGAAAATAATACTCATATAATACTTATTAAAATTACGTCGTTATTTGAAGACAGTCGTTATACGTGCATAAAGATTATTATTATTATTATCATCATTATTATTAATGGATGACGGTTATAAGACATATATTACTCAGCCATGCACTGACCCCGCCAGCAGTAGAGGCGGGGCCACCAGCTTGACCTCCGTGTGAAGAGAGACCAACGCACGAAACAACATAAGGTAAGGTGTATATATATATATATATATATATATATATATAATATATATATATATATATATATTATTCGTGTGTGTGAGTGTGTAAGGATAATTCACCTGATGGAATCATGCATGGCTTCACACTAAATTTATTAATCTAAAATTATGTTGGAATTAAGTGGAATCGCGAGAGCATGTTCCTTCATCAAATTTACCTGTTGGTGTGATTCACTGAAGCAGGGAGTCTTCCCGTCTTCCTCTCCTCTCTTCATCTAAGAACTAAAAATGAGACACTAAAAGTTACGAGGATATAACAGAAAACCTCAAGAAATTTGGAGTTCATATTTGCGAGAGACAATTTATTTTAAGCGAATATGTCGTTAAGATATGATTTTTAGTGTTATATATTTATCTTCGTGGAAGTTCTATATTTTGGCTGTTCCGAATAACGTTTATCATAAACATATTTTCGAAGCAAATTCTTTGAAAAGTATCGTATATAAATAGTTCCTATTTCCTTATGTATATAATAAGGATTATGGCAATATGGACAGTTCGAAAGAGGGGAACGTACAGTTACGAACAAAATTTCGTGTGCCACATATACGACAATACACGTAAAAAAAATAATGTACGCGGAATTTTATCAGTAATTACTGTACAGTATACAGTTCCGGGAAAAAAATTTGCCTCTTAACACAAAATCTCTAAAAAAAAAATCAACCAAAAAATTACTTATTGGAAGTATTCTGGTTTTCTTTGCATATTTTATTCATTTCTGCTAACAGTAATAAAGAAAAAAAAACAAAAACAGAACTTATTTTTATGCCTTTTAGAAATCATTTTGAATTTTATATTTGTGGATAATTTTTTTTCCGGAGCTATGCATTAGGTTATATCGATCTTTAATATCCATAATTGAATAATATGAATCTAGAAATAGATATACAGAGGGGGTGACAAAACTAAATATACACCACGATGACTGTCCTAAAGAACAGATGTCAAAGTTCATCAATGGAGTGCCAGAACGCGCGTCAGCTTTACATAAATGTAAAGGGAGAAGCAACGTCATTCTAAATATATTCGTTTCATAAATTTATTATTTTTTAGTGACTTTTATTACCAAATCAAAATGTATGGCAAAAACTGAAATTGTCTATTTACTTTTGCCAATCCTTTGTATAATGCCGCGTCGATTGAGTCTCCTTTCGGTAAATACAGAATTGTAAAGGAACGCCTTTATTATTTCGAATTAAACATCCGGGAAGGGAATTCTATTACTTTCCCAATTTATATGTGAATTTAACTCACATGGCTGACGAGGTGTTTATGCAGCGTTAGAAGGGAAGTTATCTAATTACAACCTTATCTACGAAGGATAAAACCGAATTTTTAGGGGAAATCAATCAATTCCAGGTTTTCCTACTTGAGAATTTTCAATTGTATATATATATATATATATATATATATATTTTTTTTTTTTTCTTTTCTTTTTTTTCTTTAATAAATTTCTTTCTTTCTTTGAACCTCTCCTTTCTGCTTTGCTTTAAAATGTTTAACTTTCTTTAAATTTTATTTTATCTTTTAACTTTCCTCTTTAAACAGACAGCCTCGTAGGGACCAGCCGGTCTGTTGCGGTTTGCTGTCCTTTACACACACATATATCTATATATACATATATATATATACACATTTAACTGCAATGACCACGCAGTATATTAATGTATAGAAACGACGTAAGTATAGAGGAGCGTTCTGCACACGCGGAAGAGAAATAACGAACAAATGAAAAATGAGGTGAACCGCCCGGGAATCGAAACCCAGGGCCTTCCGATTACCGGTAATCGGAAGGCCCTGGGTTCGATTCCCGGGCGGTTCACCTCATTTTTCATTTGTTCGTTATTTCTCTTCCGCGTGTGCAGAACGCTCCTCTATACTTACGTCGTTTCTATACACACACACACATATATATATATATATATATATATATATATATATATATATTAGGGTGTGACAGTTGCCCCAACTTTGTCCTACAATGCTGTTCAAAAGTTTGGTGTTGCATATTGACATAAAAAATACCCACGTGCAATTTTTTGAAGATTCATGCATATTCGAGTGAGCACCAGCAATTTGAAAAATAGCGATTTTGCTTATACGGCATACGCGCCTATATATGAGATTACACAACCATCATAAGGGATATTAACACAAATCATTTGCCTGTCTTAATTAAAAGCTGTTATCACTAACACAAAAAAGTTAATCATTCTTATTCTCTCATGGTACATTAAGGGGTTTTATCATATATTCACAAGGTATTATTTCTCTAGAGCAAGAAACCATGATTTCTGTTCGGAAACAGATGATCGTTTGCGCTGATTAGGAACGCGGAGTCTGTCATTTTCAACTACTTGAAGGACTTCTTGAAAGCGCTCCTCATCCCTGGCAACATTAAGAAAGTCATGGCAAAGTTTTACACCACGCTCTGCAGCCTCATTGACGACCTGAAGCTTGTCCACAACCCGTTTCATGTTCAGGTAGTCGTCATGATCCGCCCATTCACTGGCTGGACTGTGGAGAAACTGATAGGGCATGCCTGGTGAAGAACCGGCTTGAGTCAGGCCCAATTAGGTCCACCAGGGCAGTGCCACTTTCTGGGACAGGGGGAAGATATGGCTTTCCATAGCCCCCATGATTGAGCCCCACTCTCTTAGTAACTTCAGTGCCTTCATGGCAAAGAAGGGCCTTCCTCATCTCCTCTTTTGTCCTTTCTTGTACTTGGGACGAGAACAAAGCCAGTGGGGCCAACTCCTCAGTTAGGTACCAAGTGTGTCTACCGAGTGCCACACGTGCTTTGTCAACTATTGTGGCGTCATATGGGGCAAATTCAGCCAAGGTTTCGACCAAATTCAAGTCATTCAGTGGCGCACTTGCTGGAACGGGGCAAACAATCCACCATGGGACATAAACAGCGACTGTGAACACAGCAAACCGTTCTAACTTACTGATTTGACTTTTAGTCACAACCTCGGCTTTGGGAAACTGCTCTTTGATCTGGCCTGACAAAAGAACAATCTTGAGGGTATAGAGCAGTTTAGCCATCCACCTTGCTTTGTGAAGTGCGCCGGGGTAGACCATTGTGAAGTTCACTGGCTCGGATCCTTTAGTTACAAGCAGCAGACAAAGCTCTACCAGCTCCTTGTAGTCGCCACGTGTAAATGGTTGGGCTAGAGATTCACGGAAGAAGTCAGCCATCTCCTGCTGGCGCTCCTCAAACACTCCAGGCATTGCGGGGTAGTAGTATTCGTTTTTCATTGTACGCCAGTTGAGAGAAATGGTTCTTGAACCTAGAAATGCAATTATTGGGATTATTGTATTTCGTACTAATCTAATATTGTTTTAGGGGTATTAAGATTGATATGATCGATCATTTGCTTGGTGTTAGTATATCTTATAAGTCTAATAAAAGAAATTCCACTAAATTTGTTCATTAGATAATAATATTCCTTGTTATTTTGTAAAGCTTATGACTCACCTCTGGAAAACCATTATGTTTGGACTTGAAGAGCCCTCCACTTTCAAGCAATCCCAGCAAACACCTAGGATGACTTCGCCCACATGCCTGCGACGGGCGCACCAGAATACGGCACGCTCTAATTCCTTTTGGAGGGAGACACAAGCAGCTGTTTTTTGTCCTGAAAAAAAATGTAATTGTAGTTTAAGGCCACTATTTCAGGCACGTGCTTTTTGCAGATTTCTGTTAAATCATTCACTGTATTTTGGTATTAATATCGTGATAAATTCACGCTGATGTTTGAAATAGGTTTACCTGTATTGGATGAAGTTGTGTCGAAAACCATACCAACGACATTCTGTTCACACTCCCAATCGACCAGAAGTTGTTTGGTTGCTGTTGATATCAAGTCTCCTTGAACCAGACCAGCTTTTTGAGTCAAATGTGGAAGAGGTGGGACTCCAAGAAGCTTTGTGCCATTAACACCAGACACAAGAATGGGCAGGCGGTCATCAGTGCCTTTGGAATCCAGCGTGTCCATAAGTTTACCATCCCAGTGCACCAGTACTTTGTCTGATGGTTGCCATTCATCCATGATTTTTTAAACTTATTTCTGACACGATGGAAGCTCGGTATCGGTGGGCCGTCCTTGCATTTAGACTCAGCTTTGATGTATCTCCACCACATGCAGATACAAGGGAGTACACAATTGCACTCAGCTTGGTCGGCGAGATGTTGTTTCGAACACTGCATGAAACAAGTTCTGCCGACTTCAGAATATCATGGGGCACAAAAATTGAAACTCCCTCTTTCACTGTTCTCCGATGTTTTCTCTTTGGTTCAGCAGTGCTGGCCTCATCAATGTCATCGTCCTCATCAGAGCTAATAGGTGAATCAATATCAGCCTGTACATTCTCAGCATGATCACATTGCTCTCTCTCTTGTCGCTTCTCTTCTCGCATCTGCCTTTTCTGTCGCTTCTGAACCTTTTCTGTGAGTACTTTGTTTACCCCAGAGTAGGTAGCTACTCTGTCACTTAGCATGCTTTTCATAAAGAGTATGTCAGTATCGATGGCATCTTGTTCGGCCTGAGTTTTCCGCTTTTTCGCAGCCGCCATGTCTTTCAACACTGTTCTTATAAAATTTCATCGTCAGGCTCAATTCTGATTTAAACTTCATAATTCCAGGATCATCAGCCCGTCTTCTATCCTCATTCTTTTTCATAAGCATCATGTAGTCTTTGTCATAGTAAGTTTTAATCACTCGGCCAATATTGTTCCTGCCTGTAATGGTCGGGACATTCGCCTTCTGGTAATGCAAAAGCACATTGTCAATGGTGGCAGATAAAGACTGGTCCCAATGCATATCCGAAGGTTTGCTAACAGACATAGTAAGACCTGCCTATTAGTTGGCAGTTTGCAGCCCTTATTTCCTTTTCTCTTCTCGGGGTACGGTGCCCAATAACATTCTGACATACTCATCATCTTGCCGTGTATCCATGATTAAATTCTCTATTCACAACATCAAATCACTGTCAAGGGAAAAGAAAAGAGCATCATTAAAATTAAATGCAATAAAATAATACGTGGAAAATTTGTGGGTCAACGTTCCAGACCCGGAAATGAAAATCTGATAAAATGTGCTATTTTCACACTTATTTATGAAGTTCATAAGCTGAAATAGCAATACTTGCTGGTACGACGGTGCTAGCTCAAACATGCACCGATCTCCAAGAAAATTTACAGGGGTGTTTCCTTGATAAATACGCAACACTAAAACTTTGAACAGCATTGTAGGACCATTTTTTGATTTTTGGAGGGCAACGGTCACACCCTAATATATATATATATATATATATATATGTATGTATATTATTTTATTCATACATGCATTCATAGTTTAAGTGGAAGTATGAAGAGTTGGACATCTTTTCACATAAAGCATTATTCCGCCCATACGCCCATTTCAGATTACGTACGTGGTTCATCACCATTGAAAGCAACAATGCTCTGTGTTAGTCTAGTCAAAAGAACATCCATATTAGCATTCAATTTATTGCAATTTTTGTTAGTTTGTATTGCAGACACTTCCAGTTATTATCAGTTCTGGTGCATGATTCTTCAGGAGCAAGATGCACCGCAATTTTGTGTTTCCTCCCTGGGCAACACAAATTTACCTGTATGGATCAGTCATACTCGTACTACCTCAAGCTTGCTCTACACAAACTAGACCCAAAACCTGAAGTATCTGCAATCGCAAACCGTCCGTATATTGGCCTGTATTTATTTCAGAATGATATATAGGACCTTATATATAAAATCAGTGAGGAGGACCAGAAACTGGCACAGAGCTCAAGCCAACTAATGTGATCCAGTGGGCGACCTCCTGGATTATTATGTGCCAGCACCATCGGGAGTCGAATCCCCGACTTCACTTGAGACTACAGGGTGTCCCATAAGTCCGGCATCATAGGAGAAATTCATATTTTTCTATTTCTACAAACCATAATTCATATTTTTCTCTTTCTACAGGCCATAATGTCTGTGAGCAAGGAAGAACAAATCCAGATAATTCTACTCAGATTTTTATCTCTGGGGCCACTTGAAAGCGCCGGTATACGCAGAGAAAATTAGGAGTGTTGAACATTTGCGACAGCGCATTATTGGGGCATGTAACACCATTACTCCTGACATCATTCACCGTGTGATTGCTGACTGAGTATCACGTCTGAATTTGTGTATTGAAAACAATGGTCGACATATTGAGCACGTTCTGTAAATAAAAGCTTTTGTTTTGCCTTTTTTTATTATTTTTCCTATGATGCCGGACTTATGGGACACCCTGTATACACAAATAATATCGTTTAGAGTTAAACTGAACAACTACAGTGAATTGCTGCTGCACGGTCGCTAAGAATCTACACCTACTTGGTTGACGGGACAATCTGTCGACACTAAAAACCTAACCTAAACGTATGTTAATGTAACTTAACTAAATCTAATCCACAGTAACTTGTCAGTTAAATGTCACGTCGAAACAATAAAATGAGTCCCGTTCGTTAAAAGATAAAGTGGGAAATAATGATGACCTAATCATTATTTTAATGAGAATCAGACAAACGCAATGCGTATAACAGTCATTATACAGGAAGAAACACAATTATTTCGTTACGGGTTGCGGCAGATATCAATCAAATCGCTTTATACCATTTCCAGACTCAATCCAGGATAATGTCATTTTTTTCGTCGTGATATTTAGTTGTTTAGTTATTGCGAGTGACATTAAGTTAGATTAGGTTAGGTTAGTTTAGAATAGGTTAAGTTGCTGTGGTTTATTAGATTGTCGATGCGTGTTCCATCGTGTAGGTCCTTACTCTATATAGGTTTTCTTAGTTCGGTCGTGGATTAGGTCAAATTAGGCTAAGGTTACATAAAGTTAGCTTAAATCTGTAATTCTCACTTTTAGGCCGGCCGCACACAGAATCGTCTTGCGACTGACGACTAACGACTTGGGTTGTGACGATTCAAGTCGCGTGTGATTTTATATTGGCAGAATGGGAGCCCCCTATACTGCAGCGACCGCGACGCGATTCCCCAGAATCGCGTCGCAGTGTGCGGGGCTCCCATTTTGGCAATGTATCACACGCGACTTGAGTCGTCACAATCCAAGTCGTGAGTTTTAAGACGATCCTGCGTGCGGCCGGCCTTATAGGGTATAGGAATAAGAACAATAAAGGACAAGAAGTTGAAAATCATTGTTGTCTCGCAGTTTCATTTCAAACAGCTTTTGGTGGATTGAGTACATGAATATCCTTTCCAAACAGGTTCAATTTTATTTTTTATGCTGGGAGGAGGGGCCAAGGGCGAACGCCCTCAAAAGTGCCCCCCCACCCCATAGATGAAGAAGAAAGCTAAAATCAAGGTCCAGGGTTTTCGAGATGCCTAGACACTCTGCGTTTGAAAGATTGGAGGTCATAGACAGGGGAAAAGATGGATTGGAGAAGATTGTTCCAGAGTTGATCGGTTGAGTAGATGTAAACTAATATGTGTAAAGATTCGGTAGAGCACATCCACCCAAACTAGTGACGAAAATAGGTTTTTTTGATGTATTTCATGTTATTTCAATTGAATGTGACCTTCATTTTTGGCGCAAATGCACCGTTATGGAGATACCCCCACCCACCCCGGGCTTTGAAGAAGAGGAAAATTGTGGGCTAAAAAGGCCAGAATCAATTGAAACAACATGAAATACACCAGAAAAACCTATTTTCGTCAGTAATATTCACGTCAAAAGTAACCTAACCTAACCTGGTACTCCTTACCTTTTCCGGTCCCGACAATGACTCAACCTTACCTTTCCGGGTATAATCGCTTATGGCGTTGGATACCACAAAGGTTAATTGAATGCCCGGTTAGGTCAACTGTATGCCCTTGACAATTAGTTAGGTTAAGTCGTGATATTTTCATTAAAACTAACGAAAATAGCACAACTTAACCTAACCAATTGTCAAGGGCATACAGATGACCTAACCGGGCATACAGTTGACTTAACCAGGCATACAGTTGACAACCGGGCATACAGTTGACCTAACTGGGCATTCAATTAACCTAACCGGGCATTCAGTTAACCTAACCGGGCATGGATACCCCATAATGAACTCGGGACCCGGAAAGGTATGTAGTACCCCTAAGCTAACCTAGGCCTAGATGACGTCCTACTCGGACTGGGAGCGCCCACCACAGACAGCCATTCTAAGTGACTGTTGAATTCAGATTTCAGCCGCCGGACCTGCGCGGGAGTATCACGTGACAATGGGGCAGCCGCTGATTGGTTAATGATAATAACATGACTACATACGTCACGGGACGAGATGGTTTGACTAGTGAATAATGGCGCCAAAATTTAATAATTTCGAAAATAAATATCTCGATAAAGAGGAATTTCCGCTAAAATTAGTATAGAATAAAGTATTTTTGTTTTTTTTCGCTCTATCTCGCTGTATAAATATCAGTATCGAGTTTGGTGGATGTGTTCTACCGAATCTTAACCCTAATTTCTTTCATCTATCTTGGTTAAGTATTTTTCAACTAATTTAAAAATATAATATTTTAATTCTTATTTTCTAGTCATTTTTGTAGAAATGAATACTGTATTTCAAAAAAAGCATATTTTATTTTTTTCTGTAGTAATTTTTGGAGGATTTAATATTTGCTTTACTTCGTCAAAATATTTTAACTTTCTCGTGACGATTACCTTCTTATGAACGTGAAAATGCGTCTTCGAAAATTGAATTTCCTTAAGTAAACAAAGAAAATGGGAGAGATGATGATGTATACTGTTAAATATTGACTTAAAATATAAATAACTTCAATCGTAAAATGAATCATTACAATACCCTTATATATATATACACACACACATACTCGTATAATAGTAAATATAAAGGCTAGATGTTAATACGTATGTACTTACGCGCGTATTTAATTGGATGGGTGTAGCGTCTTTTATCAAGAATAAGACAGGGTGTTTCCCATACTTAATGTTTTAAGCCAGCTAATTGCATATAGACGATATAGGAAGAAGAGGGCCTGCCTGCATTGCTCATATAACGAGATAAACACAGATGAAAAGTAAAAGTGATTAACACAAATAAGCGTCAATATAAAAAATTATCCATTTTTTTTTATATATACCAATTTTCGTTTGAACATCGAAAATTGATATGAAAAGCTGCTTCAATTTTTCTTTTGTTTTTACATATTTCAGTGAGGTTTTTTTTTATTACAGATGTTTTTTACACTTTACCAATTTTTACAGATTTTTCAATATTTTATGGGTTATTTTTTAATTTTTTATTCATTTTTAATCATACCATTTTAAGTAAAACAAAATTATTGATGATCTTCCTTCGGAAAAACAGGAAAACATTAAAACAAATTTAGTCTTAATTTGTCATTAACTTCCATCTATATACCAATATATATATATTTTTTTTTTTTCTTTAATTGGAGTTGTTTAACCTCCTTCGCAACATCTAAGGTCATATGACGGAGGGGACCTGCAGCTTTACGTGGGATCCGAACCACAGGTCGCTACATAATCTGGACGCGGAGGACGGTCTCCCATCCAACTACTACCCAGACCCAATGTCGCTTAACTTCGCTGAATCTCCGGGAAGCGGTGTTACATCAGCTACGACGTAGCCCATATATATATATATATATATATATATAATATATATGATAGGATTTACACTGGTCAGAAAGTATTTATATCACATATGTATAAAAAAAATTAATTGAAAAAGAAAATGTGATTTTTTATTATATCATATTTCAAATGAATATCCTCTTAGCAGAATTTAAAAGGGGTCGATGCGGTTTTCAGTTTCCCTTGTCTCATATATATATATATATATATATATATATATATATGCGCCTCGGTGGTGTTGTGATTAGCGTCGCTGACTGCGAATCCATCGGCCTCAGGATCGAGACCCGGTGACGGCAGGCGGCGCGCAGCAAAACCCAGCTGTTTATCCTTTCACACTAAAAAAAATTGGTTGGTAGATAAATGGGTACCCTGGGTACCTTAAGACGCTGGGTTGCTGGTGGGACGTGGTTCGGATTCCACATTAAACTGTTGGTCTAAAATGGAGTGACAAGTTTGAACTTCGTCAGAATGAACAATTCGGGCGGAAGGAAAACCAAGGTTAAACCAAGGTTATGGTACAGTCAATATACGCACTGACCAGTCATTCATTACCATATTGACTGATTTTGGCTTTTGACTATATATATATATATATATATATATATATATATAAAATCTTGTAACTAATTACTATGGGGTAGCAAGAAATATAAATGGAACTTGTGTGCATATGGTTGAATGGGGCTCTGTTTATGAAATTTCTGAAACCGTCCGTTGCCCGTGAAAAGTGGGGTTGCAAATAAATTGTTTTGAGATGGTGAGGCGAGAAAGAAGGAAAGAAGAGATCCGCGCTCAAACCTTCTTCTGCCTCTTCCTCTTCTTCTTGTAAGCGATCTCACCCTGTTTTATTTACATCTGTGACGGTGTTTAAAATACCCATTTTCCACTGTATAGAAAAAAGACAATTTTTGACCGATATTTCATGGCAGGAGGTGACGACGAATTTTAACGTTCATTTACGCTGACAGATTTGTTTATACTTGTCAATAAAGTGTTTGAAATCATGCACGCGCGCTATATATATATATATATATATATATATATATATATATATATATATATATATATATAAAGAACGACGCTTGTGTAGAAAAACGTTCCGCACAAGATGAGGAGGAAGAACTGTGTGTTGTTTGCAGTTAAAATGTATATGTATGTACGGCATGCAAAGGTGCCCCCTCAGGGCATTGGTTTCTGCTCGTATGCAGAAGAATTACGACTTCTGATTAATCGAGGCCCATGGTGTAGTGGATAGCATATCTGACCGGCAATCGGAAGATCCCGGGTTCGATTCCCGGGTGGTAACCTCATTTTTCATTTGTTCGTTCTTCCTCATCTTGTGCGGAACGTTCTTCTACACAAGCATCGTTCTTTACATTAATTATACTGTGTGTTGTTTGCAGTTAAAATGTATATATATATATATATATATATGAAAATTGTTTCACGAAAGTGACACGTGAAAAATATTTATGATGAATAAAACCGTGGTTTTATTCATCATATATATATAGGGTGTCCCAGAAGTCTGGACTCATAGGGAAAATAGACATTATATTTTTAAAGTGAAACAAACGCATTTTTAATGTCAGTTTTACATATTTCAGGAAAGAAATACCCTGATGGCTCAGTATACCAATCAAGAGAAGGTGGAACTGGTATTGCTATACTTTTCCCGAAAAAAACAGAGGGAGGCATGAGTTATTTCACGAACATGCCTCCCTCTGCCTTTTTTGGAAACATGTAGCAATACCAGTTCCACCTTCTCCTGATTGGTATACTGAGCCATCAGGGTATTTTCTTTCCTAAAATATGTAAAACTGACATTAGAAATGTGTTTGTTTTACTTTAAAAATATAATGTCTATTTTCCCTATGAGTCCAGACTTCTGGGACACCCTGTACACACACATATATATATATATATATATATATAGGGTGATGCATAAATGTGTTTCATAAATCGTAGGGTATATTCTTCAGAAAAAAAAGAAAGAAGACTATAAACATAGGTCGAGAAACCCGCAGGTTTCAAACTATAACACGCCACAGGAAAATGGAACACCTAAAGATTTTTTCACATTTTATGCAAATACACAGAGTGACACATTTGCTTCATTAAAGTAAATGTTCGAAATTTGTTCCTAGGTTTTGAATACATGCGTCAGGACGTCGCAAAATAGGATACAGGAGAGATAGTTGAAGGGGCATCGAGTTCGAGACAATTGCGAATCGATCCGCAATACTCCAGGAATTTTTGAGTGTGTCACCTCAACTTTGGTGGGGTGGGACGTCAATGACACTGAGCTATAGTTCTTTGCTTGAGATCTATCCCCTCCTTTATAAGATAAAATAGGGATAATGTTTGCTTTTTTTTCAAGATGCTCGGTATTTCCCGTGTCTAAGGATCTTTTCCATATCCAGTATAAGGGTGTGCTATTTCATTTTTACAGTTTTTAATCACTAATGGGTTCCATTTGTCCACACGTGCAGCTGAATGTGATTTCATTTGTCCTATAGCTCGCGTTACATCTTCTGGAGTAAAATCAAAATCTGTTATACAATCTCCTTGCAGTTTCTCTTCAAAGAATGCATCTATGTCAGGTATCGCTTTGTCACTTTTGGGGGTACTGAAGTCTGATTCATACTAGGCTCTCAATGTTTCAGATATTTCTTTTAGATCGTCTGTTAGTTCATTATTGCCTTTCCTTAAGGGCCCGATAGTGGCGCGCGTTTTTGTTTTGCTTTTTGCATAGTTATAGAAGTATTTTGGATTTTCCTTTATTACTTCTACCGCCTTTTCCTTTTCCCTCTCTGTATGCTCCTTAATCAGGGTTTGTATTTCCCTATCGATACTTTCCAGTTTTTCTTTTATTACTTTCCTGACATTGTTGTCTCTGCACTTAGCTAACTTCGCCGCTGCTCTCTTTCTTTTGCGGAATATTCTTCTCTTTTGCATCTCGAACCAGTTCTTTATTCCTTTTGGGTGTGCTTTCGGAGCATATTTTTCTAAAATTCTCAGCGTTTTTTCTTCCAAGGTTGTTAGTATTTCTTCGTTGTTTTATTTTCTAAAATGTTCTCCACTCTATTTGGGCCATGTGTGATCTGATTGCTTCCCAATTTATAGTCTTGGAGTTAAGTTAGAAGTCGCAAATTTGCTTCTTTCTTCAGTATGTGTATAGTCCAGGCAATCTAGAGCAAAAATAGCTTCAACCTGGGCAAAATTGCTTCAGAAGCTTTCTAAACTGTTTCCAGCTCAGGAACCATTGTAGAATAACATATCCAAAATCCGACAAAATTGGACCCTGGGAACACCCCCAAAAATGAAATTCAAAATGGTGGACTGGCAGTTTCATACGAAATACAATAAATTTTAATTTCGCTTTGTAGAGAGAGTTATGACATTTTTCTTGATCAGTAAAATGTTTTAAAACACATTTTCGTTTCTAAATTAACCTATATGACACTAAAAATTGTATTAGGCGGCTAGTATTAAACTATGACGTCACGTAATGTAAATAAAATATACTGTATGGAGTGTATGTGAGAATGGACATTGCTACATCTTTATAAACTTATATTATATGCAACTCTTTAATTCCTACTACCCACTATCAAATCTGCGTATTTGTGCTTGTCATTTTCTTTAAAACTGTTATTATGTACTCCTTTTAAATACTGCAACACAGTTTATTAATTTGTGTTTTCTGTTTCAGACTGACTCGGTGTGCGTCTGCCTTCAAGAATGCAGACCCCTGAAGAATTGTGCGTGATTTGTAAGGAGAAATTGGACAGCGGACAGGAAGTGGTTCACATCTCGCAAAAAGGAGCAGATGGTATAAATGCATCCAGCCGCAGCCGTGGAAGCGATGTTGTTGCAACAGCTGGAATAAGTGTTCACGTTGTATGTAGGAAAAGGTTTACGGATAAAAAGACCATTGAAATAAAGAAGCGACAGACCGCAGCCGAGGCAATACCAAGGAAAAGTGCTCGTTTTCATGAATACGCATTTTCCAGTGCTACTCACTGTTTGTTTTGTGATACCTTTGTGGACTTTTTTGCAAACACAAACCAAAATCAGAGCATGTCAAAATAAGAACTACAGAGTTCTCCGAAACAATAAAAAGGTGCTGTGAAAGCCGCTGCAATGAATGGTCGTTTAATGTAAAAGGCCATCTGGAGTATTATCTTCGTGATCTTCCTGCTGCAGATTGTGTCTACCATCACACCTGCAGCGTAAATTTTCGAAGTGGAAAAAACATTCCTCGCGCATACTCCTCCGACGATCATGATTTGAAGAAAGGGAGACCAACTAATGAAGAGCAACACCAAGCATTCCTTCAGACCTGTGCTTACCTGGAAGAGAATGATGATGAACAACTGTTGATTGGAGACCTAATTTCCAAAATGGAGGAATATCTTCAAGGAAGTCAGAGCTCTGTCTACGAACGCAGGCACATGAAGAGAAAGCTTTTAGAACGTTACGGAGACAAGATCATAATATCAGGTGAAAGTGGGAAGGCAGATGTAGTAACACTACGAGAGACAGCTAATGAAATTCTTATAGATTATCACAAAAAGTCGAAAGAATGTGATATAGATATAGAGCTACAGAAGATTTACCTAGTAGAAGCTGCTGCAAAAATAATCAGAAGTGATATCAAGTCTGTCGACTCGCCTAGAAAAGATGTGTATCCATCTCCAAATGACATCACTGCAGAAAGTGCTCTTGATTACATTCCCAACAGTCTGAAATTGCTATTATCAAAAGCATTTGCGGGACAGGATGCTTCAAGAAAAATAGGTGCAATTGGGCAGAGCATTATGCAAGCAACCCGTCCTAGAGGATTACTATGTCCACTACAGATCGGTTTGTCGGTTCAGCTACACCACAACTTTAGGTCAAGGTACCTTATTGACATTCTCCATCAGGGATACACCAGAGTTTTGTTGGAAAGTAGTGAACAGCACAAGGAAATGAGGGGAAGTAGACAAATCAGGGACAGTAATGACATGAAGAAAGTACTTGAACGTCTGGAATCCTTATCCCCATTCCATTCTACCTCGGGTCTCTGCAACATTGTAACAGGGCTAACTGCTGATCCTGGAGTTAACGTTCATCAATTGCATTCAATCGGTACGAACATTGTCGTAAAAATGATTGGGAAACAAGCCTTTACATATTCTGCCAAAAGATCTGACAAAGTGAAAACACTAGGATCTGCTTCTGCCATTGTGATCACTGATGCTTCAGATATAGAAGTAGATCCTGCACTACTGTTTCAGAGAATGATGACTGTTGCCACTGGCGGAGACATGAATCTTGAAGATGTCATGTGTTACGAACTGTGTGCATATCCTCCTGCATTGTTCGAATCATGAAGTATCTTGAGGAAACCCGATAAGTCTCAGCTAGTCATGCAATAATCAAATACACTGACACTTTACGCATGGAAGAAGTTCAAGAAATTCAGTGCACAGACCAGTACGTATTGGATGGTGGATCTCTACTACATCGTGTTTCCTGGCGTCAAGATGAAACATATGACAGCATCGCCAACTCATATGCCGATTTCACTCTGAAAACATATGGAAAAGCAATCATTGTTTTTGATGGCTACAGCAGCTCTCCTACGATCAAGGACATGACCCACAGAAGACGCAGCACCAAGACAAGCAGAAATGTGAATCTCAGTCCAAGCATGAAGTTTGTTGGCCAGAAGGAACACTTCTTGGCTAATGAAAACAACAAGCAAGCATTTATTTCCCTCGTAGGTGAGATGTGAAGAAGCATGGGTGTACTGTTCACAACGCAGATGGGATGCTGATGTGGACATCGTTCGTGCAGCAGTTTCCTCATCAGAAAATGCAACTACAACAGTAATAGGGGAAGACACCGACTTGCTGATTCTCCTTCTGTACCATGCCAAGGACAGTGGTTTCAAGTTGTACTATCGCAGCGATATAAGACGGGGACCATCTCCTAATCCTGTGTATGATATTCTCAGCATTCAATCATTGTTAGGCAATGACATCTGCAAGTATCTCCTGTTTGTGCATGCTTTCACGGGCTGTGATAGCACATCCAGAATTTTTTCGATCGGTAAAGCCAAAGCATTTGACACACTGATGAAGGTGGCTGAACTCCGTTCAGTTGCAAATACATTCTGTTCTGATTGTTGCCAACACTTTGACATTGAAGCCGCTGAAGAAAGGCAATGCTTCTGTTGTATGGCTGCAAAACACTTGAATCCACTAACGCACTACGTCATCGAATGTTAGTTGAAAAGGTAGCTACAGCTAAATCTTTTGTTACACCCGAACGTTTGCCACCTACCGATGCGTCCACAAAGTACCACAGCTTTCGCACATACTTTCAAATACTAATCTGGAAGTCTACAGAAGAGAAGATCGATGCAGAACAGTTGGGTTGGTATGTAAAGAATAATTCCTACTACCCTACAGCCTGCGACAAGCCACCAGCTCCAAATTATCTACTCAACATGATCCGCTGCTCCTGCAAGACGAAATGTGCTACTTCAAGATGTGGATGCAAGCGTAATGGAATGCCCTGTTCAGCCGCTTGTGGCGAGTGCCAAATCAGTGGTTGCGATAACAACCCAAGTACCGGTAATCTATCCGATGATAGTGATGAAGAGGATTAATTTCTGTATGTTTGTGACCAGGTATCACTTCTTCTGTAATGAACATAACTTGAAACTGGGAAAAAAATAATTGTTGTATTATTGATTATAAAAATCTGTAAAAAGCTATATAACATTATATTTGCGTAATAACTGGTTGTGTTGTATATTGTTGAATTATTTAAAACATTACAACTGAAAGAAAAAGCATCAAATGTATCTATAAATAAAAGCGTAAATTATATATATTTTTTTTTTCGTAGGAAACATCCAGTCCGCCATTTTGAATTTCATTTTTGGGGGTGTTCCCGGGGTCCAATTTTGTCGGATTTTGGATATGTTATTCGGCAATGGTTCCTGAGCTGGAAACAGTTTAGAAATCTTCTGAAGCAATTTTGCCTAGGTCTAACTACAAATTGCCTGGACTAGTATTGTCTTCTAATGTTGTCGCCATATTTGTTGATATCTCGATTATGTTGTGGTCTGAGATAATAGTTGGGGATATTTTTATATTAGCAATCAAGTTCGTGTTATTCGTGAATACCAGATCTAGGCAGTTATTTTTTCTGGTATTTTCTGTTATCTCCTGTGTCAACATAAACTCGTTCGTGAGAGCCATCAACAGCTCGCTCCTGGTCTTCTCTTGTGCCCCCCTTTTCCTGGTGTATAATATATACTCGTATATTCCTCTCTACCTTTTTGTATTTTATAAATGGAAAATTAAAGTCTCCGCAGAGCATTATATTGGGGGACGGAGGGTTTATGGACTTTATTAGGTTTCTGATATCATCAATGGCATCCGAGAATTTTTCGGTTGGAGTGTTCGGAGGTCTATAGATGACTATCAGTATCACGTTTAGTTTTTCTATTTTCAATGCTAGGCGTTCCACAAAGCTGTTTGATTTACTTATTGCTGTCTCTGTCATGTGATCTTCATGTATATATATAGCACAGCCACCTTTACATATATATATATATATATATATATATATATATATATATATATGAGGCAGGATGCTGCAGAGGGGTCGACCGCAGGTCGATCCTGAACCGTCGTTCGAACCCAAACAAACAAAGTAACACAAAGTAAGTATGATATATAACTTCTTGCAACCTTCTTTAAAAAGAAAGATTATCTTCTATTCTCATTTCATTCCAAAACAGATTTTGAAGACCATATCTTCTAGCAAGAGAAATCATTGCCTACCAAAAGAAGTTATTGTATGATTAAAACAGAACTGGAAACAAATTATGATGCCCAAAAGAAGGAAAACTTCCTTAGTTCAGTCCTGAATATATATCTATATATATACACACACACAGGCATTCGCCCTTGGCTCCTCCTTCTTAATTTATATGATAGTTCTGTATGCAATTACTTGATTATACACTATATATATATATATAATATATATATATATATATATATATATATATATATATATATATATATATATATATATATTGGGAAGGGCCGGGCGTCCACACAGCTTTCGGTTCCTTGAAGAAAAACGGCCAACTGAAAACCCTAAGGATCAAATTTCACTTATTTTAGATAGGAAATTCGACCCTTAGATGATGGCCAGCCCTCGATAATAGATTTAGAAAATACGTGAAACGGATACTTTCTTCGCTACAGGAGGAGAACCTATCTATCTATCGGATCTATCTATCTATCCGATGGATAGATTTATCTATCGAATAAATAGATGGAATGATGAACGCTCCAGAATAATGACGGAGTATTTGTTTCTGTAAAGATTAATTTATTCTTTGAGAATTTTCGAGAATAGATTTTGAGTTCATGATAACGAAACGAGTCATATTCAGTGAAAATAAATAATAATATTTTTAAAGCAAATGAAAGATACCCTCTTCGCTCGCAATCCGAAGGTCCTGCTGCCTCGGTTCGATTCCCGCGAATACGCCGCCGCCGTGTAGAATTTCCGGATGAAACTGTTTTAAAACTGTAAGTCGGGAGAGAAATATAAATGGATTCTTGGTCGGATCGGTGGGTCAAGGGTGATGACAGTATAAGGTGTTTGCAGTTTCCAGTAAAAAAAATATTGCTTTACATAGAGAGAAATATAGAGAAATATAAACTCCTGGTGTGAATTTATTTATAACTGGAGAATCTGTCTCTTCTTTCCAGTTAGTACAGGGTGTTTCAGGTCGACCCTAGAAATATGGAAAAGAAATACTTCATATTAGTATGACAAACATCAAATACCAAATACAAACTACAAATTCCGCCAATTTGTAGATTGTATTTGATATGTGAAGTTTGTCATAGTAATTCCGTAACTAATATGAAGTGTTTCTTTTCCATATTTCTAGGGTCGACCTGAAACACCCTGTACTTCTACGTATTTTTTCTGCTGCATGGCTAACCTTGAGTGGCCTTATTTTGTTTGTTCCTAGGTAACTGTACGTTTGTTATTCTGCGCGTCTCTCTCTCTCTCTCTCTCTCTCTCTCTCTCTCTCTCTCTCTGTCATACAAATGTCGAGTATCCCTTTATATCTATCGGAACTTCCCTTTCTTTAATTACTTTGAACGAATGGTGCCAAATCCTCGCTCATCCTTGAATACATTTATTCCTTTTCCTGAACAGTTTTGGCGAAAGAACAGGACCCTATCCCCGCTTTCCCCCTTGAGGGACGTCATGATGTCACTTTGCGTCACATTGCTGTCATTAGGTCATACAGTACGTCACAACGAAAATAAAAAAGGTCACATTATTGTATATGGAGCTTATAAAAGTTTTTACATTCGTTTGTTAGTATACTCAGCCCCGCCCCCCCTCCTCCCCACTCTTTCTCTCTCATACTGAACGCTGCTATGCAAACAAGAATAGTTACAAACGGCAACAATATACATGCGTACAGTTAAAGCCCGAGCGAAGCCAATATTCTCAGTCTTTCTTCGCAGGTATGAATTTGTAAGACTTCGTCACCAAATGATGAATTAATTAATTTTACCTTTATTTCTAAGGTATCTTCCTTACTTTCTTACGAGCGAGGGGAAAACTTATTTAACGAGGGGAAATGAAAATGATTATTATAAGAGGGGAATAATACATAAAGTAGTAAAGATTTAGGGATGAATCCAACAACAACAACACCAATAATAATAATAATAATAATAATAATAACAACATAAACTCTTCGATCTTTGGTACGGTGCATTGCAATAATCTTTTCTTCTACTTTAAACGTAACTTTAATTGATATAAAATATATGTAATTCTCTTATTTTTAATTTTCAATATTTGTTTTAAAATTTAAAGCCAAAAATGCGAACAATAATTTTTCTCATATATATATAATATATATATATATATATATATATATATATATATTATGAACGTTGAAAAGTATTTTCTGAGAACGGATTTTTCTTTATTCCATACTGAACTTAAACCTTGAAAGTTAATCAATTTTACTTTTAACGGGCATACATTTTTCTTCATCCATTACGTACACGACATTTTCTACTTTCTCTCTCTCTCTCTCTCTCTCTCTCTCTCTCTCATACGGTGGTTTCGGTTTACTTGTTTATTTGATTTAACTTTAATCTAACTTCACCAAATTTAATCTAAGCAGACGTAATTAAATTTAACAATATACATTTAATAATAGCTAATTTCATTTTATGCATTACAACTCACAACCTTTAAGGTTAGTTTTGTTCTTTTACACACACACACACACACACACATATATATATATATATATATATATATATATATATATATATATATATATATATAATATACACCTCGTGGGGGATGGACCCTGGGTTTCTATTGAACGATTACAGTACTAAATAACATGGCTATAGGTCCACATTCCCACCATATTTGTAATTTAGGCAATTTAGCAACGATTGAAAACGAAGCGACCAGGTGCGGTTTTCTGTAAAAAAAAATTACGTTACTTTAGCTCCCAACCACCCTCAAAGAAACACGATAGTTGAACAGCCAAGTCATCAGCAAACAGGGTAACCAACTTTTTAGACGCCAACACGATTCAATTACTAAATATCATTCAACAAATACAGGGACAGTCGATAAATATCGAAATCCGAGAGCCGAATAGATTAAATGCAGAAGGATATCGGTCCAGCATGTATCAAAACAGATGGAAAAGAAAGGAAAATTCTCGGAGGATCACAGGGCAAAGAAATATGCACTACCAAGGACAAACGAAAAGAGGAAATTGAAAACGAAAAATAAAAATTAGTCGAACCAGCATACAGGATAAAGTCGCATACCTGAAAGGACTCGTGCGAGAAACGAGAGCAGACTTTACATGCCTATCAGAAACTCATATGAAAGATTGCCAAGCGAACTGTGAATACTGTGAGCTTTGTATCGACAAAAAAGAAATACAATTTGACAACTATAACATACTTCGAGCAGACAGAACAGTAAGGCGTAAAGGAGGATGTGCTATTTATAAACATGAAAAACATATGACAGAAATGATAGAAAGTAATTCAAAAAACTATGTACAATTAGCAGCACCAAAAGTTGGAAAATTAAACATGATACTAATTGTAATATACAGACACACCTCTCTTCTCACAATCTTACTTCAGATCGTCACCACGGGTTCCGCAAGGGACGCACTACTGGCGATCTTCTTATGTATCTTTCTGACTCTTGATTATCTTCCTTTCAGGATTTCGGTGAAACTTTTGCTATTGCTCTGGACATATCAAAAACATTTGATGGAGTCTGGCACAAATCCTTAATTTCCAAACGGTTTTTATCCTTTTATCTGTGCCTTCATATCTAATTTCATTTCTGGCCGATCTACTGTATAACTGCTGTTGTAGATAGCCACCGTTCTTCTCTAGAGCTATTAATAGTGGTGTTCCTCAGGGCTTTGTCCTGTCACCCACTCTTTTCCTTTTATTTATCAATGATCTATTAAGTTGCACTTCCTGTCCTATCCACTCCGATGCCGATGACTCCACCCTTCACTTCTCCACCCACTTCACAAACGTCCCTCTTAACAGTCATTCCATGATTCTCGTAGGATTGATATGGTGCACCTGATCTCTGATCTTTCTACTATCTCTGAGTTGGGCAGAGAGAAAAACTTATTGCTTTCAGTGCTTCAAAAACTCAGTTTCTCATCGATCTACTCGTCATAATCTACCACGTGACTATCCCCTTATATTCAACAATACAGAACTCAATCCTTCTTCTTCTCTTAACATTCTTGGTGTCTCCTTTTCTCGTGATCTTTCCTGGAAAGATCACATATACTCTCTTTCTAAAACAACTGTACCATCACCGCAGTTTCTTCACCCCCAATCAGTTGCTGTCTCTGAACAGGGGTCTTATCCGCGCCTGTATAGAGCGCGCTTCTTATGTGAGAGTGGTTCAACACACACAGTTCTACTTGATTAGGTGGAATCAAAGGCTTTTCGTCTCATCAATTCCCCACCTCTTACTAACTGCTTGCAATCCCTTCTCTTCGCCGCAATGTTGTCTCACTCTCTCTTTACTATCGTTATTATAACGAACACTGCTCGTTTGAACTCTCTAACTGCATGCCTCCTCCTTTACCAGACTTTCGACATATTCTCATTCCTTTTCTATCAAACTCTCTAACGCAAGGGTTAATCACTACTTTTAATCTTTCATCTATTCAGTCGGTGAACTCTGGAACAATCTTCTTCAGTCCACCTCTCCCCCTGTTTATGACCTCCAATGTTTCAAACGCAGAGTGTCCAGGCATCTCGTAAAACCTAGACCTTGAATTTGGCTCTCTTCCTCCTCTAAGGGGTGGGGAGGGGGCGTTTTTGCAGCATTCGCCCTTAGCCCCTCTTTCCTGCATAATATATCTATCTATCTATCTATCTATCTATCTATCTATATTTATTAAATAACTGAGATACTCGTACATACATAAATACATGCATACATACATATACAGGCCCTTCTCTTACACACACACACACACACACACCTTCTCGTTATCGCCTTTTCTATTTGAAGCTTTGAGAGACGCTCCACTTAAAACAAAGAAACAGACGCAACACAAGTGGTAAGGAAATGGAGCAAAAGAATAGATAACTGTCTATATATGGAGAGAGAGAGAGAGAGAGAGAGAGAGAGAGAGAGAGAGAGAGAGAGAGAGAGAGAGAGAGAGAGAGAGAGAGAGAGAGAGAGAGAGAGAGAGAGAGAGAGAGAGAGAGAGAGAGAGAGAGAGAGAGAGAGAGAGAGAGAGAAGTAATTTAAGCTAAAGTATTCAAACAATGAACGTAATAAAGTTTAGGATGTTTGTAATCCATTATTAAATACGCAAAAGTCGTTGCACTCGAATGGAACGTGTCTTATAATTTAAACTGGCCTTTACCCTGTATAGTTTTCATTTTAAATTGCATGGCCATCTACACTTCACTGATTTCAATGAGGACTCTTTAGCTGAAAGCATTTATCACTTTATTCTCTAGTTCTTTTATATATATATATATATATATATATATATGAAGGCGCAGATGGAATTTGATATGTTGAAAAACATCTGAAATGAAGTAAAAAAATGTAGAAATGTCACCGTTTGTAAATTTATTCGTCTTGCACAATGCCGGTTCCCCAATAGAAAAGCAGATTTTCTAATGAAGAGGCACTTGCATATATATATATATATATATGTGTTTGTGTGTGTGTGTGTGCACATATATATGTACAGGGCAGGGTGGCCTAAGATAAAGTAACTCCATTGAGTTTTGTTAAAAGAAATAGTGGAGATACTTTATGTTGGGGCACCCTGTATGTGTACAATAAATTGTTTTAATGCTTTCAACGTTGATGACGGATGGCGGGTTGACAGTGAGTCGAAGAAACCAATCGGTAAACAGTGAATTTAAAACAAATGATTAAAACTTTGTGACATTATTATGAACTTGAATTAAAACTAAAATTAAAATACTAAAATTACATTGAATAAAAAGACAATTTAATTATCAATCCTTCTACACAATAAAGAAAGTGGTTGGTAGATAAATGGGTACCCTGGGTAGCCTAGTGGTTAAGACGCTGGGCTGCTGGTGGGGCGTGGTTCGGATTCCACTTTAAACTGTAGGTCTGAGGTGGAGTGAAAAGCTTGACCTTCGTCAGAATGAACAATTCGGGCGGAAGCAAACTAAAGGTTACCAAAGGTATATATATATATATATATATATATATATATATATATATATATATATATGTTTGAACTATTAATTCGTGTTTCAGTGCATCTTTAAAGCTGACGTGATAAAGACCCAAATTTTAATCAGTAATTAAAAAAAAAAATTAAAATCAATATTCAATGAATTTTATTTTTTAGTTGACGTAACAACATTTTTCACATACGATATTAATGTATGAACCTTGTCCAAATGTTACTGCTTGGAATTTTGAAGAATCTGTGTCAGTGTCCGGTCAAGATAACATCGATTGAAATCAACGTTAAAATTAGTGACACTTCAGTCGATAAAACAGCTTTTGAGCATTCGATGTATATATATATATATATATATATATATATATATATATATATATATATATATATATATATATATATATATGCCTATCTATCTATCTATATATATATATATATCTATATATATATATATATATATATATATATACACACCTTGGTTTTGCTTCCACCCGAATTGTTCATTCTGACGAAGGTTAAGCTTGTCAATCCACCTTAGACCTACAGTTTAATGTGGAATCCGAACCACGCCCCACTAGCAGCCCAGCGTCTTAACCCCTAGGCTACCCAGGGTACCCATTTATCTACCAACAATTTTCTTTTTCATTGTGTGGAAGGACAACTGGGTTTTGCTGCGCGCCGCCTAGCATCACCGACTTTCGATCCCGGGGCCGATGGATTCGTAGTCAGCGAAGCTAACCACTACACCACCGAGGCGCATATATATATATATATATATATATATATATATATATATATACAGTTAACTGCAATGACCACGCAGTATATTAATGTATAGAAACGACGTAAGTATAGAGGAGTGTTCTGCACACAAGGAAGAGAAATAACGAACAAATGAAAAATGAGGTGACCGCCCGGGAATCGAACCCAGGATCTTCCGATTGCCGGTCAGATATGCTACCACTACACCACGGGCCTCGATCAGTCAGAAGTCGCAATTCTCCTACATAGGGCAGAAACCAATGCCTTGAGAGGGCACCCTCGCAAATCGTGAATATGTACATTTAACTGCAATGACCACGCAGTATATTAATGTATAGAAACGACGTAAGTATAGAGGAGTGTTCTGCACACGAGGAAGAGAAATAACGAACAAATGAAAAATGAGGTGACCGCCCGGGAATCGAACCCAGGATCTTCCGATTGCCGGTCAGATATGCTACCACTACACCACGGGCCTCGATCAGTCAGAAGTCGCCCTCTCAAGGCATTGGTTTCTGCCCTATGTAGGAGAATTGCGACTTCTGACTGATCGAGGCCCGTGGTGTAGTGGTAGCATATCTGACGGCAATCGGAAGATCCTGGGTTCGATTCCCGGGCGGTCACCTCATTTTTCATTTGTTCGTTATTTCTCTTCCTCGTGTGCAGAACACTCCTCTATACTTACGTCGTTTCTATACATTAATATACTGCGTGGTCATTGCAGTTAAATGTACATATTCACGATTTGCGAGGGTGCCCTCTCAAGGCATTGGTTTCTGCCCTATGTAGGAGAATTGCGACTTCTGACTGATCGAGGCCCGTGGTGTAGTGGTAGCATATCTGACCGGCAATCGGAAGATCCTGGGTTCGATTCCCGGGCGGTCACCTCATTTTTCATTTGTTCGTTATTTCTCTTCCTCGTGTGCAGAACACTCCTCTATACTTACGTCGTTTCTATACATATATATATATATATATTCTGCCTTCGATCTATATGACGCTTATAAAGTTTATAAAATTAAATTTAAAGCCTAATCTGATTTCGAGGATTTGTGCCCTCCATTAAAAAAAAGGGGAAAGAAGGGGAAATATCAAAAGCCTTTTGGAAATTAGACCCCAAAAATGCTGAATAAGAGGAGAGAAACTCGGATTTACGATCAATTTCGCCGTTTCTCGAAACGTTTTCGAGGAAATATCACTGATGGCTTTATCTCATTATTAAATTAACATAAAACGTTTTTTTCTTATTATTATAATTAATTATAATTAATTATAATTTCAGTCACTCTGTTCGCCTCTTTATCGCTTTAGACACGACGAATTTCTAACTATATATATATATATGAAAATTATTTCAAGAAAGTAACACGTGAATAATATTTATGATGAAAATAACCACGAAGGAAAAAGGAAACAGAATGGTGCTCAAGCGCTTTCGTCAGTGTTCCTGAGAATGTCATTAGACGAAAGCGTTTGAGCACTATTCTGTGTTTCCTTTTTTCTTCGTGGTTATTTTCATTATATATATATATATATATATATATATATATATATATATATATATATATATATTCATTACGGTTTCTTACACAGAAGTATACAGATTAATTAACCACTGTACAAACAACTGTTTCAAACTTCTGACCTTTCATATACACCCACTGATAAGTTGATCCTACAGAAAATTCTGTCCGTATAGGGTTAAGTCATTGACAGAGACTTAAGCCTTCACTGTTTTAACAAAGTACCACTGCAGTTATACACCCATTCATGGTACGGGCAGCTCGCCGCACCATTGCTAAGTATATACAGGGACAACGTACTAACGAAGCTTCTTTATTTTAGAACGTTAATATCGTTCCGATTTAAGTGGTGTAGTGGTTAGCGCCGCTGACTTCGAATCCATCGGTTCTGGGATCGATACCCGGTGATGGCAGGCGGCGCGCAGCAAAACCCAGCTGTTCATCCTTCCACACAATAAAGAAGTGGTTGGTAGATAAATGGGTACCCTGGGTGGCCTAGTAGTTAAGACGCCGGGCTGCTGCTGGTTCGGATTCCACGTTAAACTGTAGGTCTAAGGTGGAATGGAAAGCTTGACCTTCGTCAGAATTCGGGCGGAAGCAAACCAAAGGCTACTAACTATATGTATACGGTTCTAATTAGTTAATCCAACTGTAATATGGTTAATACTGATGTACTACAGTTAAACTAACTATAATTACTGTTCGGATAAAAACTTAAACAGTGCAACTACAGAAGAATCCAATTAACCATTCACTTTTGAAAAAAAAATTTCTTCGTGTAAATAAATGAGTTTTACTCTTTGTACTTTTCATTTTAGAAATCTCTCAAGCTCCAAATTTAGAAAATGGAAATGTTTCATTTCAGTGAATACAAATTTTTTTAAAAATATTTTTCCAGACCGAACTCTTTTAATGTTTTCATTACGCGCGCGTGTGTGTGTGTGTGTGTGTGTGTGCCGTCATCGACAGTAAATGACGCATGCTCAAAGGAAAGAAAAATTCCCTTCCTCTAAGATGGAATTAGATTTTTTTTTTTGGCTACTTTGTTTAATGAGCCATTAACTACTATATAAATCAGTCTTAAAAGGGTTTAAAAAGCGGGAACTTATAAGTATTCATTCTTATACAGGGTGAGTCAAAAGTTCTACCTCAAATATAACTATACAATAAGTAGTTTTCAGACAGGACTTCTGACTAACCCTATATGTATACACACACACACACACATATATACACACACACTCGTATATATATATATAAAAGTTCGGTTCTCTATATTACGTTCTATATGAATATGTTTTTCTATATGTCTATATAATTTTTAGTATGATAAAGTGTTTTAACCTTAAGCTCTTAAAATGTTATAACTTTGAAACATATATATATATATATATATATATATATATATATAGCCTATGCCTATTTTTCATTTATGACCATGAATTGGATAGAAAACTATTTTCATACTCCAAATTCTACACTGACCTTGCATGACACTAAAAATCCCGAGTTATTTATCCAGCATATTGATGGAGCCATTTTATGTTATGACGTAGTCACATAAATTAAGAGTAAAGAAAGACTTTATCTATCTACGATTTTATATGCGAATTAATTTTAATAAAAATCTCATGGTATTAAATATTGGAAAGGGACTTCCGTTTATTAGGGGGTTAGGGGGTTAAAAAAAAAAAAGGTTACGACTAAATATTAGTAAATTTTAATCTATTTATATAAAGTCTTTATATGTTAATCTTATGAAATATAACTTATATAAATTTTAATAAGAAATAGTAAAATTAAGTTGATTTTTTTTAAGTGTTTCTTTTGATTTTAAATAGGAAATAGGCTTAAAAGCTGGTTATAAAGTTATAAAAGATCACATATTCTAAAAGACCGGATGTGGTTTATGGAAGTTATGGTAATAACTATTGACACATTTTCCAGTCTGGGACTTACTGTAATGCGTAATATTTACTGTAGTTGGACAATTTACAGATATGCATTGGAGGGACTGTATTAAGATCGGGTAATGTATAAGTAGGGTTCATGATTTTCGAGTTAAACCTGAAAACGTCCGATTTTAACCCCTCCCAATTGGTTTTCAAGTAAATCGGGATTTATAAAATACCACCCCGGAAAAGTCTGGAAACCTTAACTGTAGAGTTATAAAAATATATACATATACAGTATATAATAATAAAAAAAATATATATATATTCTCAATTTTCATTCAAGTATTTTTTCTGAGTTTAATATGTGAGGAGTGTGTGGGTTTCAATCACGGATAAAGAAATGGCGCTGCACTAAGAACATATCGAATTCGTCTAATCCTGATTTCAAAGCTTCTTCCAAAATATAAAAAAAAATCCGATTTATTCCCGAATTGACTGATAAAATATATATATATATATATATAATCCCCCCCCCCCCACCCCCCAACCGGTTTTTTTCTCGAATTAAAGAGTAAAAATATAACCCAATTTCTACCATCCGAATTTTGGGAAAAAATAAGCCCGAATATCATATGCTCTATGTATATACGCAGGCCCGTAGCTAGGGGTGGGGGGGCGATGGGTGCTACACACCTCCCCACCGCCCGTAAGTTACAGGGAAATAAATGATATACAAACGCGTGAAATCATACTTTGAGTACTACGAGCCTATAACAGTTTTCTGCCACTGAACGTCGTTTCACCAACTATAATTTTCACGTAAAATCTTCATAGGATTTTTAACACCATCTTGGAATGTGAATTAACTCGAATGAATTGATGAAAGTGTTATCATTTCCTTAAATAAGGAAATTAACCATTTGTCACATTTTGTGTACATCTGGAAAAAAAATTTCAGTTTGTATCTTGTTAATTGTTTCTATAATGTAATTTATAAACAGGGTGATTTACAGTTTTATCGCGCTTAACTCTACCAAATTATTGCTCATTACGAGTTCGATACTCTATGGTTAAATGATCCCAGCTTTACTGGATTTCCCGGTCCTTAAATACTTCTGAGAACGATACAAAACGCATCAAGAAACCCGTTTTGGATATCTGCGGCAAAATTAATAGGAAATTCTGGAAAGAAAGGGTTCCCAAATGCGTCCCTGGAGCCGACTTATGCGTTCGGGGCGGCCGAATGGAATTTACACAAAATCAGAGTGAAATTATAGCTTATTCACAAATGAAAGGTTGGTCAAAGATGTCGTAAATTGTAGAAAATGTGAAATTCACTGTAATTTGCATAAAGATTTCGAAGAACGTGAAAATTTGAAAGTTTTTTAAAAAAATAAGTGATTTTATTTTGTTTTCTTTTATTACCTGAATTCAAGTGCATTAAGAAATTGTTTGCCCGATACCCAGGGATGCCCCTTTGGCCTTTCACGAATGACATTTGGAGAATTTTTAAAATGTTGATTTTCAAAAACAATGTTCAAAAGTTGGTGTAACACTAACTTGATTTATCAGTGTCTAATCCAGGGGTTCTTAACCTTTTTAGGCTGCGATCCAAATTCTGGTCTCGGGGCTAGCTCGGCGACCATTGCCTTTAAACAGTTCACTCGTAATAGATAATAAAATAAATAATGATAAAATGATTAGGGATAACATGAATAAATGATAAATGACAATTTAATGACCCAAGTTTGGGTCGCGACCCAGAGGTTAAGAATCACTGGTCTAATCAGAGCGTCAACTGAAATCAATACTGACAATAGATGAAACCAGGTTTGAGATTCAGCACTGAAAAACTATTAATGTGATTCATCAATTTAAAATCAACGTCCGAGTGGACGAAAAAAAACTTTTGTTTTTCCTACAAATTTCAAACTAGTCAAGCTAATACACCCAAATTAGTACAAGATATAGCCAATAGTATGGTTATCATGTGCTGAAAACCTCAGTTAATTATCTGTGGCCGTTTCTTAATTATAAAAAATTTAACTTGACGAAACAAACAGCGAGATTTTGTGAAGCTGACTACGCCCTTGGATATGTCAGCTGTTCGCTACAAAACAAGCAGTTTGCGCATGCGCACCTAAGGCAATGATAAGTGGCCACATGGCGAATTGGTAGACTAGCAGTGTCAGATTTCTTTAAGTGTTGGCTGATGGAAGGTTTTTTCTTATTTTTTTTCTTGTGGTGTTAATTAAAATTCTATCGTAATGGTTTTAAGTAAAGAAGACTTAGCTGTTATAAAGGCGTGTTTTGCCGAGAAGGGATGGAGTGCTAGAAAAATAATTAGGGAATTTCCGGGAAAAAATTGGAAAAGAAGTACAGTACAATATGTAATAAATAAAATTAGACAAATAGGGTCAACTGACAGGAAACGTGGCAGCGGTCGTCCGCGTACTGCTCGGACTCGAGAAAACGAAAGGTACGTTGAAGAGCATGCGTTGTCGCAGGAAAATAATCCTGGTATTCATCTTTCGCAGAGAAAAACGGCGAATAATTTAAATATTTCGTGCAACAGTGTCCAAAACATAGTCAGATTTTTTAAAAGATTGAGTGCCCCCAGAATAACAGAAGCCATGGGAAAACGGTTAGAAAGGTGTAATTCTTTGTACAGGAAATTTAATTTAGCAGACATTAAACGCGTGTTTTTTTCAAGATGAGTCCGACTTTACATTAACTGTATCAACAAATCGACAAAACAACTGAGTCAATGCATTAACTTCAGAATCGGAAATCCCGCCAGACCGTCTTTATCATCCAATTTCACGATTTTCCAAGAAATTAATGGTCTTGTGGTGTTCCTTACAATGGAAAAACCAAATTATTCTTTATTGATCCACAGAAAACAAAAATGAACTCGCAAAATTACATTGAACACCTCGGAGAACTTTTACCGGAATGCCAAGACTTGTACCCGAACGCAGATTTTATTTTTGTTCAAGGTAATGCACCATCTCATTCAACTAAGGCAACCCAAGAATTTTTGATGGCGAACATTCCTGAATTCATAAAAAGTGAAGAATGGCCATAAATTCTCCTGACTTAAATCCTCTGGATTACTTCGTGTGGAATGAGCTGAAGTCATTGGTGTACCATGGTCGCAGGGAACCATTTCAAACCTGGAAGCACTTAGACAAAAATTTGAGGTTGTTTGGCCTATGGTGTCCCAAGACAAAATCAAGTCATCCATAGCTCAGTAGAAAAGGAGAGTACTGGCCGTAATTCAAGAAAATGGGGGGGCCAATACAACATCGATTTCAATAAAGTTTTATACGAGTTCCATTGAAATTTTTAGCACATGATAACTATACTATTGGCTACATCTTGTACTAATTTGGGTGTATTAGCTTGACTAGTTTGAAATTTGTAGGAAAAACAAAAGTGTCCAGGTTTTTTTCGTCCACCCGGTATATATATATATATATAAAATAATAATAATAATAATAATAATAATAATAAATATGAACACGAGTGATAATAAATTAATAATAACAACTATGAAAGGCTAATATTACAAAATAAAAATAAAGTATATATAATGAAAATATCAACGTACGAGTTAAGTGGAGCGAGAGAAAAACACTTTCATACCAAGAAGTCCATAATGTAGAAGACGTAAAGCAGAACTGATGAATAGTTTGGACAAGTGGACTGTCTGAGTTTTGATTTCTTCGCACGTGACTATATTGATCGTCTTGTTACCTCAGGGAGGCTCGAAACGTTGCGATTAGAGTACATTTAAGAAGCTGAGCATTTTGGAGAAAACTTTTGTACAATTTTTTATAAATTTTATAATTAATTTATGCTGCCCATAAATATTAGTGCAAAAAGTGGGGAAATGTGGGTCGTAGGCTTGGTTTGTAAGAATATGACGTTCCTTATAATCATCTTTGCTTCAGCACAGTAATTTCGATATCGTTTCCTTATGTCTGAGTCGTTCCTCAAGGAGCTAATGATAATTTGACCCATATATTTAAATTCTTGGAGTTGCTCAATTGGGTCGCCTCTCATTTTGAAAATAATATTAGCTGTTTGGGTTGAGCTTTTAGGATGGAATTGCATAACGTTAGTTTTTGTAACATTAAAATTAATATTATGGTTTTGTGAATAGGATTCACAAATTTTTATAATGTGATCCAGACCTTTAATTGAAGGGCTTAGTAATACCATGTCATCGGGAAAGACCAAGTTATTTAACATAATGTTATCTGTACAATATCTCACCCTTGCTATACACACACACACACACACACACACACACACACACACACACACACACACACAGAGGGTGTTTCATAACATGTGGGACGCACTTTCAGGATGGATTCAGGACCTGAAAACAATGAAAAAAGTTTATATAAACATATTCCCGAAATCGCTTTGTTTCCGAGTTACAGCCCGTTTTTGGTTCCAGCAATTCTTTCCGCAAAATGTTTACAAACACTGCTTGCCGACAATGTTTGTGAGTGTGTACGAGACGTATTTCATGTATGACTTTGCTGATGTAATGCTTCGTACACTAT